>VZTT01078610.1:0-11390 GCA_013400855.1 Buphagus erythrorhynchus | reverse complement strand
GAAAATTCAACCCCCAACAGCTGATAAACCAGAGAGCCTGTATTTTGTCACCTTAAGTTTCCACAGTGGTTTTTTTTGTCTGCCACCTGAATTCTCCCAGGCTTGCTTTGTGCCTAAAAAGTAAGCACTTAATTCCCTTTAAAGCCTGAATGAAATCTCTTTAACTAGATTTTATTTATGGACGTGGGTTTTTCCACAAAAATATTTTAAATATTTGAAAATTTACCATTTTACGATCAAATAATGAATGAGCTTTTCAGCTTGGCAGTGAAATGGCCAGGAACTAAGCTGCCATAGGCATTAGAGATACCAGAGGCAGCAACCCTCAGAGGCCACTTGGACTCACAGGGTTTTCATAACCCACCAAACCTCTGCTGGGCAGGAGCCCATTCCCTGTTCCTACTGATGTGAATCAAAGACAATGTGGAGGATATAATTTAAATAGCTGTGATCTGAGAGGATGAGAAAAACCGGGAGCTAGTGCCTGGTGCTCTGTGGAGATGGCAACACTTGTGAGGCATTGAAAAATAACCTCTGATTGCTCAGACAGCTTTGCTTGCCTATGCTCAGCAGCAAGGAAGGGATGAGTGACAGCTGTCACTACTGCAGTGCAGGCAGCACTGGGACGGGGTAAGCTGGCGGCTTAAAATCAGACAATATCTAAAAAAAGATGCCCAGCCTGACTGCATGGCCTTAGATGTCAACAATTTAGATTTCTTTCAGGGCTATTTTTCTGCACAGAGAGGCTGGGTTCCCTCCTCATCTGCTTCCCATAAATAAAAAACACTGAATGAAGGTCTTGGAAGGAAGAGCTGCCAGTGTTTAAGCACGAGGAGGGGCTGTGTTTCCCCATTTGTGCTTTTTCCGTATCATTAAAAAAAAGGGGGAGAAAGGTGGTTTGGGGCATTCTTGAGTGCACAACTCCTAAGGCAGTCAGATTTCCAGTCTGGAGGTGCAGTGTTCTGTCTCACCTCTCTTCCTCACCTAGAGATTACTTCCATGTGCAACAATTCAGATAAGTGATGGGTTGGAGGGAGGATGAAAAATGACAGAAATGTCAGAATATTTAAATTCTCTTCCTTACCAGGATTTGCAGTCAGTGCAGTTCCCTTCCTTCTTAACAGCATCCCATTGGCGACCTGGTCACACAGAGCAGTGTTCATGAAATTTCAGCGCTCATTACATGATGAAGTACCAGTCTTGTTTCTGTCTACCAATTTTATTGCCCAGCCATACCATTGTAGCTGGGATCAATGCAGGCACCTGCGCTTACATCCTGGGGATGAAAAGAGATGCAACCCTTCCTGGACAAAGTAGTTCATGAAAAGGATGTTTTGATATGAAGCCCTTGGCCTGACAGGCCATAAATTTATTAATATACAAGTTATATTATTTGAGTTCATTTTTGCAGAGGTCATTTTATCATATTTTACCACTCATTGAGTGAAATTCAATTGTTATTGAATTTCATTTTTTCTCCGGGCACTGGAAAAAAAAGGCAAATTCCATGAGGAGGGGGTGATTTAGAGATGATTTGAAGTTGCTATGCTTCAGATGTGTTGTCATGGTGTACCTGTATCTTGCGTGTCCTTTTCCACTAGTTCAGTAATTTAAGTAAATACAATGAGAAAAAAAAATTCCCTGTTCTTACTTTGTTTCTCCATCTAAAATTACCCCTAAGTTTTCTTATAAAAACACACAACTTGAATGTGCTGTTCAAGCATGGAAAATAAGAAACCTCTGCATGCAAGGGGAAAGCATACTAATCAAACGCAATAAAAAAAGAAATGTATTCCTATTTTTCTGCAAAGGGGTTACTGATTGTTGGCTTTAGAGCTGTTCCACAGAACTTTCAAATTTTAGAAAATTCAAAACAATAAAATGTAATTTTTGTATCTCTGTTAACTGTTAAATTTTGGACTATTTGTTATTGTCTGGAGAATACAATCCAAAATTTTGTAGTTTTTTCAACTATAGTTTTGATTTCCTTTTATTTCAAAGTATTTGAAAATGTCAGATTGAAATGTTCCAGCCTGATATGTTTCCACAGTGAGCTTAACTCAATACCTTATTTTCTTCTGCTTTTCAGAAGAAATTTATTCTGAATTGGTGTTTTCATGCATTGTGATTGTGAGCAACACATGAAAACATTGTAAGAACAGTTTTACCTGTCTTTTTCCTGTTCCTTTGAGCAATACAGCCATGCCTGCAAGAGCTGACACCATCAAAACTTGCAGGCAGGTGCTGTGTTTGTACTGGCCTCTTACTACTCGTGGCTTTCCAGGCTCCCAGAGGGCTCATGGCCTGGCTGGGGGAGCACAGAAAGTCAAGGCTCTCAGTGTTGTTAAAAACAACAGGAAAATCAGCGAGCCACATATCTTAACTGCTACCTGTTGATTTAGAGCTTGTTTCCTTATCAGGGCCTAGGAGACACCTGGGTTATTCTCCAGCAAGGAGAAAGCCAGGTTTGGGTAGAAGAGAGAAGCTGAGCACAGCTCAACTATTGCCATAACAGGGGATAAATTGATTATTTGTATTTTGACAGTGAATTTACCTTTAAAGGTGAAAATGCAGAATTGATACCTTAAAAAAATAAAAGGAAAAATATTTGTTTTTAATAAAAAAAATCAAACAGAAGGATTAAGGTTCCAGGCTATGTTAAATTACTGTGTTTGTGAGGCAATAGGTGAAATTCTGCTGCAATCACTTACCCAGAAAAACAAGTGCCCTGTCAGGTTTTATTTTAGTGGTCAGTTACACTAGCACAGAAAGTATAAAGCTTGAGAAGTGACCCTTATCCTGAGCACCTGAAGCAGCTCTCAGCAGAAAGTGGAGTGAAACGGGAGCATTGCCAAGGGAGTGTGGCAGCCTGGCAGCTGCCCAAAGGAAGGAGAGAGCTGATACAGACAGCCCTGCTGCCAGGGCAAAGCTATTGCTGAGACATCACTAAGTCATGACAATAAATGATGATGTTCTAAACTGACTGCTGGAAAATGTTCTGAGAAAGGAGCCTCTGATTTTAAAAGCTGCCTTGACATTGGACACTTTTCCCCAAAACCAGCTAAGTCTGTTTCATGTGAATTATGGACGTTACAAAGCCCAAGCCCACCACCCAATCTCCCAGACTGACAGGAACCAGAACAGCTCCCATGTAACTGCACTACACGAGAAAGGTCTCAGTGGTGTCACCTGCCAGTGCTCTGCTAGTCAGAGAATAAAGGTAAAACTGTGTGTTTTCAGACATGGTTGCTCTTCCCTGCAGATGGGAGGACACAGAACGTATGTCCTCTTGCCCACCCTGGGGCTGGGCAAGCCTGGTGCTGACCCGACAGCTTGGCTCCTGCTCTGCCTGGTACCCATGCCCTCGGTCCCCAAGCTTGTAGATCTGTATGCCTCAGCCAAGTGAGAAACATCAACTGCTTCTTGCAGCCTGGATTTTAAGTCAGGAGACAGCTGCATGAGGCAGTTGCACAATTACAGCTTGCTTTTGAGAGAAAATGGTGCACATTGATGGCAGCCTGCCTGGGCTCAGGTGAGCAGCATGCATCCACATGCTATGGCTTATTTTAACTTCTGATGGGCAGCAATTTCTCCTTGCAACACTCAGAGGAGTTTTTATTCTCTTATTTTGCCTTTCGTGAATGTATCTCAAATAGCAAACCAACCCCATGCCCACTGCTACTGACCACAAAAGGTGCAGAGCATGGACAGTGTTTAGCATCCCTCTTAGCAGCCTATGAGCCCACTTGAGGGACACACTACAGGCTCAGGCTTCTGTTGGAAACCAAGTGTGGAATTAATTAGTGTTTGATCTCAGTTTATCTGTAGTTTACTTCAAATACAGCTGTGCTTTTTCATAGGATTTTTGAGCTAAGAAGAAAAGATGCCCCAAATGCACAGCATTGTGTTTATTTGGTTCATCTTCTGGGAGGAGGACAGCTGGACAGCTTATTTTGCAGCATTGTTACATTGTTATTCATGACCACAGTCAAATAAAAAATATTTAGTTTTTTTTTTTTCTTGTTTACTAATTCAACGTGAACAGTTGGAATTGTCACATAAAGGCCTATGTTTTTATTTCATGTTAAAGTAGTGCATCTGCAGCACAATGAAGGGAGAACAGCTGAGCTGCACCTCACAAAGATGTAGTTTCATGGGGAGGCCCATGCTACAGAGCAGGGTTGGTAATACACATCCTGCAGTGCGTGGTGCTGGGAACCCAGAGTGTCAAAGCTGAACACAGCACTCTGGCCCTGATCTGGGTTAAGATTTGCTGGATTAAGTCTCATCCATACAGTTTGTGCCACTCTCTGCCATACAGTTAGATACAGATCTGAGACAACACAGTGCACACATCTCCCCAGAGTATTTTACTGGCCCTGGCCACACATTAAATGTCCATCTTTAGACAGAGAGTAGAAGACAAAAATCGCCAAATGTCACAGAAAGGGAAGCAGCAATTCCAGCTTATTTCTAGCACAAAGATGTCAGAGGATTTGCGTACCCCAGCAGGATACACAGAAATCTGGTGTCCCAACTCACAGCTAAAACACACACATGCGCATACACACACAGACACACACACACACACAGTGATGGAAGACACCAGGTTAACCACTCTGGCATAGTACCAAGGTACAGGTTTGATTTACGAAATAGGGCAGACAAATTTACACCAGATCTCTCCTTTTTCTGAGACTCAAGAGATGATTTCAGGCTCTCCAGTGTGCATGTGTCACCTCTCTATCATACAGCCTTCCCAAATCCTAGTAGTTACATATCTTGATACTTCTGCAGATTTGGGTTTCACTTGATATTGCTTGAATCTTGATGCACCGTTGAGTACTTTGGCAGGTGCTAACCCTGCCCTCTCAGTGAGCATTGCAAGTGTTTCCTCCTCCACACTGTCTGGTTATCACTGGCAGGAGCCAACAGATGCCCCAGGTGAGTCACCTGGCTGCTCCAATGCTGTGTGCCTGGGGTCATCCTTCTGAAGTGACACTGATTATCTCACTGGCGTGATGCAAGGAGGTCTTACGCAGTAAGTATAGGGAAGAGAACTGATTGCATTGCAGGAATGATTACAGGAGCCCTCTCAGATATCCAGATATACCTACCACAGGTATATTCACCTGCTGCTGCTGTGTATGCCTGTGGTGCATCAGCAATGTGTGAGGAACAATTTAGTGTGTGTGAGATCCTCCCAGGGCAGCTGTCAGCAAATAAAAGCCAAACAGAGCCCTACCTTCTCCTGTGGGTATTCTTTCTTGTTTCTGTTCATCCAGGTACAGTGTCCTTAGTGAAATGCTCTGGAAAGTCTCCAGACCTTTGTCAGGAGCTGGTATTACAATGAGTTAGGTCACACAAACATAGCAGATACAGTGCTACAGGACTGCATCACACTGTGGGTCTTCCCCCAGCCCTTGCTCTCTCTGCCCCTCTCAGGGAAGCCAGCAAGCTACCAGGCTGCCTGAGAAAGCTTTTGCTTTCCTTAGTTATTTCCTTTGGACCAGAATTTCACAGAACTTCCCCCCATCCCCTCCTAGCCATAGCTGGGAAGGCCATAAATGCAAACAGGCTTCTTTTGCAAGTCTTTCATTATTCTGAAGCATTTGATTGAAGCAGCATTAAAAATACATCTCTAGTTCTAAGGATGTCTTTGCTTTCTGTTATCGACAACATATTTTTAAATGAAACATTACAGGGTTGGGGGTTTTTTTGGTTGATGTGATCACCTTGTTTCAGCCTTACTTAAGCAGGAAAGTATTTCCCTTGGAAGGAATCCAAGCCCACAGAAATCAGGCAGAGTCTTTCTGTTAACTTTAAATGCACTATGGACTAGATTGCTGTAAGCCTCTAAAACAAATAGATTGGTAAAGTGCAAGGTTTAATGAGGCAAATATGGCAGGACCTGTGATGGTGAGCATCCCCGATGTCACCTTACCAGTTCGGAAGGACAGCTCTCCGTACAGTGGGTATTTATAAAGTTAATTGATGACTGGCTATTTATAGCTTTGCAAAGATCTTTTTAAGGATCCAGGCACCAGGCATGGGTTTTCCCTTGGGGAAGGGAGAGGAGGATGGAGCGAAAGCAGCATTAACAGAAGTGGTGGGAATTTGCCATGGCTTTTCCCTCACTGCTAGTTCTGGTATCCCTTTCCCCAGCTTCACTACCTCAAATATTCGGTGTTTCTGCACAAAGCCACAGCTTAGGCACTGCTGTGATTGTAGGTCTGTTTGTGCCCTGCATGCCAGCCCCTTCAGCCTCCCACCCTGTGATCCTGTGGCTGGGACAACCCTGCAGTGGGGAGGGATTTTAGCCCCTCATCAGTTCAGGGCTGTGCTGAGGCAAGGGGAAGATTCAGCAGGGGTTACTGCCCCTTGGATCACTTGGCTGAACTGTTCCTTCAGCTGCTGCTTCTCCTGTCCCAAGGAAAATGAAGATTTCCATTGCAGAAGCAAATTTTGCTTTGGGCTGGAAGGCAGCCCCAGGGCAGCACTGGGCTGGCAGTGGTGGGCAGAGGGGAATACAACCAGCACTCAGTTGGTGCCACCACACCTGCTCTGCCTGAGGGCTTCCCTCACCAGGCTGAGAAAAGGGCTGAGAGCTCAGCATCCCTTATAGCTGCCAACGTAGGGTTACTGTGCCTGGATTAATGACAGCAACGTTATTTCTCCTGCCTTTGAAAGGGCTTCTGCCCAGGCCATTAAGACACAATTTGGAGCCTGATATTCTTCATTTGCTGCTGCTAATTAAAAAAGCAGTTCCAGCCCTGAACAATTAAACACTATTAATGCAAAGGAAAGCAGAGGGCTTGTAAGACATGGACAATACCCAACAAACAATTTGGTGTTGCATTTTTCCTACAACTCAGTCTCACTGGAGATGACAGAAAAGCCAGAGTGTTACTCTGAAGGAGGACCAGCTATTAGCTCTGAAGAACACTAGTGAATAGGATCAGCTTTGATCTGGTGCTGGAAACCAATCACTGTTAAGATCTCTCCTTAAAATAAACCTTATTTAATGTTTACATAAAATCACCACATAAAAATAGATTTAATATAGCCTCTGGAATCCAACTCAGTGTATTTGCCTTGGAGTATACATTTATCTCCTGAGAATTCATACAGCAATTAGATCAATGTGCTTAATTAATCACATTTCCTGTGCTGAAGAGGTTTGATGGAAAACATTTGCTTCCATCACTTTATTAAAGCATTATTGAGTGTTGTGGTTGTCATGTGTTCATCACCAGCCTTCTCTCCAATTAATCCTGACAAAATGAAGTTTACCAACAGCAAAGTAAGCCAGTGCTCACAGTCACTTTGCTGTAGCTTTGGATACATGCCTTCATGCCTCTAGGTAGTTACTGCAGAATTGGGAGCAGAGTCTGTTTAATCTGAGATGTGCTAAATATAAACCATTTTCAGTGCCTGACTGATACGGTTTTAATAGCTTGGTATCTTCTACTGCTGGGGACATGTTATGCATTTTTACCTTTATTTATGGTATGTGTTTATTATCAATTTTAAAATAAAAATGTGATTTGCAGCATGGTTATTTTACCTACAAAACTATTATTGATCATTAATATTTTTTTTTCACAACTGAATTAAAATGTGTGGATTCAAAATCAGAGGTGTGAAGATAAGATCTTAACCCTTTCCAGAGGTGCTTATTTTTTTGCCTTGGCTGTGACATTACTGAGGCTTCATCTTCTGTGAGCCAGCATCTAATGTGGGGACACAGGGGACTGCCAGCTGTTTCCCCTGAGGCTCAGGAGGGGACATGGCAGAAACCCCACCACAGAGCAGGGATGGGAACAGAGGAGCTGGATGAGGTAGCAGAGCAGGGGAGAAACCTGGGAGCAAGCCCCAGTGCTGGACCCCACCAGACAGGCTTGGCAGGGATACCCAATTCTGTGCCCTCTCATCCTATCTGATGGCAGGAGCAAGCACAGACCTTCCTGAAGGGAAGCACAGATCATAGAATTAGAAGGGTGAAGGGTCTGGAGGGGAAGCCTTATGAGGAGTGGCTGAGGACACTTTGGAGGTTCAGCCTGGAGGAGACTGAGGGGAGACCTCATTGTGGTCTTCAACATCCCCTTAGTACAGATTTCTTCATTCTCATGATCAGTGTTAGGACTTGAGGAAACATCACAAAGCTGTGTTAGGGCAAGTTCAGATTTGGTATCAGTAAAAGGATTTTCACCCAGAGGGTGGTTGGGCACTGGACCAGGCTCCCCAGGGAAATGGTCACAGCACCAAGCCTGACAGAGTTCAAGAAGCGTTTGAACAATGCCCTCAGGCACATGTGCCACTCTTGGGGTGTCCTGTGCAGGGCCAGGAGTTGGATTCAATCCTGATGGGTCCCTTCCAACTCAGCATATTCTGTGATTCTATGATTCTGCTATGATGGGGACATCTTTATAAGGGCTTTTCCCTTCTGACCACCTAAAATACTAGGCATGCAGACAATATATCAATGCACGCAGTTTCTCTGTTCTATCAACTGTCCGGTCCCATGAAGTCACTTATTGTAGAAATAAAGTAGCTGTCATAAGCACTTCTGCTTACATAGTCATTAGGAATGGAAATGCTTACTTTCATACAAAATAAATTGCTTACTGGTGGGCAAACAGATTTTCCTCTTCTCTGCCTTATTTCAAAAATTTTATGTTACAACTCAGGCATTGTTATCGCTGATGCATTCACAATGTTACTTATTGTGCATAGCAAGATATTCTTCATATATGAATGTGCATTTCTAGCAATTACACTGAGCTACTGCAGAGATGATTTTTAGCCAAAGGAACATTTCTTTCTTCTTTTTTCTTGTTAAAAAAAACAACAAAAACCCACAAAAACAACAAAACAAACTAACATGCAAACAAAGAAACAAATCTAGATTTGGCTGCAAAATATTTGGCAACACTTTTTCATTTTTGACAGAGTGCTTCTGTGTTCATAGTAAAATTTCTTCCAGAAGTCCCAAGTTGCTGTTCTAAGGCAACCTGGACTCAAAGTTGACAGACTTAACATTGACTCCTTTATGTATGAGCTATATTACTACCCTCTCTCTCTGGGACATTTGGTACATAAACACCATAGAGAAGGGACTGGTTTGGTCTCTGGCCAAAAGAAGAACCTGGGTTACCCTAGCTGAAGATTCACTTGAGAATGAGTAATAAACTTTCCCTCCACATGAAAAACTCTGGACTCTGTCAGGGACGAGAGTAGCAAATGCAGTCACAACTTGTAAAGAGAGAAGGGGAGGTTCATAGGAAATAAGAAATGTGGAAAACAACACTGCAAATATTAGCTTGGGAAAAGCCTGTGATCATCTTGGTTGCTATTAGTAAATAAGATAGGGAGGAACTTTGGGCTTCTTGAGGTCCTCATGGAAGAAGGCACTGAAGCATATGCTCTGAGCTATACAGGTATCTACACACTCTCTATACTTGCTATATAGTAGGTGTCCCTGCACATCTCAAAGTTGTTAATTACACTTAAAATCCTGGCAGGAGTCCCCCATCTGATATCAGCATGGCTGTGCATGCACTTGTTTTCTTCATATCTGAGGTCATTCTTTTGCAGAAGTCATGAGAGCTGCCAGGGCTGGGGCTGCTGCCAAGCACAAGGAGGAGCAGCTGCCTGCACCTTGCTCCTCTGCAGCCCACCTGCCTGCAGAGGTGTGGGAGCAGGTCTTCCCCCACCAGCCATTCAGACCTCAGCTCATCCACGCAGACCCACCATCAAGGGTGCCGATTAGTGCCAACAGGAGCTTATTGAGCACTGAGGTGGCCTGGCTGCTGTGAAATTGCTGGGAAATGAAAAAAGCCTGTTCCTGCAGTCCTGTTGGTTTTTTTTCTCTTCTCTTTTCTTTTATTATTGTATGGTAAGTACAATTAAATCTTTCCTGGCATGATATTTCATTTGAGAGCTCTTTCCCTATATGACTGTTCTGTATCCTTGTGTGAACTACTTGATGTTTCATTACACAAATAGACTTCATTTGTAGAAACGGTTCCCTGCTGGGAAAAATCAAATGCTTGAATTACAGGTATTCTGCAGGGGGGAATCTGTCCTCCAGACAGTGAGATCGGGGGTCAAGACCTGCTCACAGCTGCTGGGCTGGAGCAGTTATGCCGAGAGAAGGATTTATTTTTTAAAAAATGTTTAAAGAAAAAGGCTTCCGGGTCTAAGGGGGAAAATAATCATTGCTCGAGATGTGCCAGAGACGTAGAAAGTCAAGGTCACTGATTGTGCTGGAGCCAACTGTGGCAAGATCTTGAACAGCAGCCGCTGAAGTAATGCATGAGTTTGTCTGCAAACACCTCCCCTTCATGGCCCTCCTTTCCTGCCTTAGCTTAAAATCTCACTAGAACTACCCAGGCTGAGTGGATTTTGGATTGATAACAAAAGGGGCAGGGGCTTTTTGGCATGTCCCATTCTTTCTCCCTTCCATTGGACAGTATCTCCTTTCTAGGGCACTGCAGGGGTCTTGCACTTGTCCCAGGCTGAGAGGAACAAACTAATACCAAGAGAGCTTAGAGGATTGTTAAAAATTCTCATCCTGCCTCCCAGCTTCCATTCTTCTCCCAGTTTTGTGCTATAAGGACACCTGGTATGGGATTATGTTTTCACCTGGTGTGGGACTCTCATAACCAAAGTCACACACTTACATTGGGTCTACACCTGGGCTACTTACCCAAATGGACTCAATGGTTAGAGCAGCACACAGATATCCATGGAGTTCCTGCTATTCTAAGGCAGGTCTAATCCACGTCAGATGAATTGTATCCTAGAGGTGTCCCATTGATTTTGAAGGGGGCCTGGAGCTATGGGCTCAGACACTGTCTGCCATCTCCTAATTTTAGTCAGAGGAATCCACAGCAAAGTCCTTCGTCTGTATGTCCTGTAAAAATATCTGCACTTGCTGCTGATGCAACATATATATTTATGCTTGCACTGAGATCGTCCTCGGGATTATGTGAATCGTAGGTAACAGCAACATCATGTATCAAGGTCATAGCTTGCTTTCCTGCATAAAATGTTAGTGTAGGAAGCAAAATAATGTTAAACCTCTACCTTCTGGTATTTAACCCCAGCAAGTCCATAATACTATTTTTCCAATAGTAATGCAAGAAATTTTAATTAATGCTCAATACAAAAAGATTTAGCCCATCAAACAGACTGTTTTATTGTTCAGAACTTCTTTTTATAGGGGGTTTGAATTTCCTGGGCTTAGACAGCCAATTGGTTGGGATCTCTGCACCACCCAGCTCTCTGGCCAGTGATGTGTCTACAATTTAGGATTAAATGAATTGGCTGGGGGTCTCCTGTTAAGGTTTGAATGCAATCTACCCTCGCCTTATCCAGGGACTTGT
>VZTT01078605.1:0-10531 GCA_013400855.1 Buphagus erythrorhynchus | reverse complement strand
TTTTAACCTTGTTTCAGAATGACCTTGCTGTGCAAAAGAAGAAGATTGAGGAAGTTGAAACCTGGTTAAAAAAGCACATATTTCAGAGGCAGCCAAAGCAGGTAAATTTGCTAAAATCAGCAGCTGGAGGCATCAAACCATACAAATGAGCTGGATGCAATTTCAAGTTCAGAGAAAAAAAATCAGCTGAGAGAGATAGTGATTGTGTATCTTCTTCACTGTGAGAAGTACTCTAAGAACATAGGTTAGAGCTTGTACATTTATTTTGGGCTTATGCTCCTAAGAGGTGGAGTCTGATTGTGCTCAGAAATACTGTTTTCTGGCATCCAGTCATAAATCACAACTGTTCAGTATGTGCAAGAGGCATTCTTAGACACAAATTGCCAGCCTTGCCTCGTGTTTTGCAGGGCTGGTTCTCCAGGTGAGTGTCTGTTGTGTTGGCAGTCACATGCAGCTTATTTTAGAACAGAGCAGGGCTCTCAGAGTCCTATCCTGGTTTTCTCTGTCTGACTATTCAGCAGGTAAGTAAACAGCACAAAATGTGTGACTGGGGTTTCACTGGGAGGGAGGATAATTACCAGAGAAACTATAGGAGAAATTCAACCAATATTCATCCTTAGCCAACTGTCAGTCTTTATTTGTCACATTTGTGATTATGTTTTGTATTTCTGTGTCAGGGTGGCTCTGTCTTGCTGCTGACTGGCCCTCCTGGCTGTGGAAAAACTGCAACTCTGCAAATTCTAGCCAGAGATCTTGGCCTTCAGGTGCAAGAATGGACCAATCCTCTCTCTTTAGACTTCACAAAGGAAGATTTGAGAAATATGTTTGGCCATGGTAAGTATGTTGGGGATTTTTCTTTTTATCTTCGCCCCCCCTTCCAGTTACTTTTGTGGATTTTTCTATCTTGTGTTTTTGCTTCATTTCTGTCTGTCACATATGAAATCAGACCCACATCCATGTAAGTCCTTACCTTAGTGGTACGGATTTTTTATCTTGTGTTTTTGCTTCATTTCTGTCTGTCACATATGAAATCAGACCCACATCCATGTAAGTCCATACTTTAGTGCTTAATGAGAATCTTCCTGTTGCTTTTATCTGGAAAGGGATTTAGGTTTTTTTACAGTGTTTAGTCCAAAATAATTGACAATTCAAATCAGTAAAGAGCACTCTGTAATAGCCTGGATATAATTTGAACCAAATAAATGAAAACAGATAACTGTCTTTGTCTGGGTACTCAGGTAAATTACACCCCTTTAAAAATTCCTCTGTGTTTGTCACCTGTTTGCCAAAGGGCTTCTTCAGTGGTGCTGTCAGAAAATACCATGGGTGGGTTTGTGTGGGTTTTTATATTTTACTTGGTATAATATAGAATACATATTTTTAATTAGTTTTCTTTTTCAGACTCAAATTTTCATACGTTTCCAAGTCAGGCCCAAGCAGCTCTCTTTCAAGATTTTCTGTTAAGAGCAAATAAGTATAACAAACTTCAGATGCTTGGGGAGTCCTCAGAAAATGATAAAAAGCTTATTCTTATTGAAGTAAGTGAAAACTTGTGAAATGTTGTGTTTAAAACAGTAGCTTTTGTTGTAATACTGACATGCTGACTAGCTAGATAGTGGCTTGGTGTTCCCCAAAGTTAGTCTGCTTTACTGCAGATGAGATCTTCATTCCTTTGTGTGTCTCTACAGCAGTCTAGAGCCACATCCTACCTGTAGTTAGTGATGCCACAGAAGCAGGTAGGCAGAAGTGGGAGTCTGGTTTGTGCACAGAAACACATAACAGAGTATCAAAAAGTAGAGCAGACAATACTGAGAAGTCATTCCCATGTTTCTGGATGATTAAGTTTCTAGAAATATATAGGTGTATAAACAGGAAGAGTGGAAAACACACCACTATTCATGTTCTTTAATGATGCAGGACAATGTAGGGGACACGTGAGAATGAATACCAGCAGGAACAGGTGACATTTAGCACTTTCTGCCTGCTTTTACACAGGTGGTGTTTAGGGCACAGGTGTGAACTGAGGGCTCGTGAGCAGGTACAGGACAAGGCTTTATTTGTACTTGTGTAGAGGTGTGTTTCAATAACAATTTCTTTCTGAAATTTTAAATTCTTTTCCTGGGAGAAATTTTAGAAATTAGTAGTCAGGTTGTCTGTAAACTCTCAAGCCCAAAACAGACAGAAATTCTGGCAGGGTAATGCGGTGTACTGAAGAATTTAGGAAGCAGAGTCTGATGAGACTTGTCTTTATAAAGTCACCTTGTGCAGGTCCTGTCACACCTGACATGGGTATCCTGCCCTCTTCCCCAAGGCAGCTGCTACCTGGAGTGTTTATCCTCCAGGTAAAACTCTGGTTCAAGGCAGTGTGATCACCCAAGGCTGTGTCTTAGGAAACCTAGACAGCAAGAAAACATTTCTTTGTAGATGATCATTTTCCATTTTGAGACATACTATGCTTTGGGTTTGTTTCCCCTGCTCCTCTGGCTGTCTGCAGTGTTAGCTGTGTTTAAATGTAGTTGACAACAAGCAAACCTGAAGTTAAAAACGTGTGGCAATGTAATATGCCATGCCAGTCAGTCTGTGGAAGAGAGTATTTACATCTGAATGTAATGACAGCAGCTCTTTGTTTTGGGCAGGACATTCCTAACCAATTCTACCGAGATCCTGGCAGCCTACATGAAATCCTCAGGTCGGTGGTAAAGAAGTTGTTAATTATGAGCCTTAGCAACTTGCAGAGGTGGAGTTTGATGTTCCTCACATTTTGTTGTTTTGCAATGCAGGAGTTTTGTTCGTACGAGTAGGTGCCCCCTGGTCTTTATCATCTCAGATAACTTCAGTGGAGACAGCAACCAGAGGTCACTATTCCCCCCAGAAATTGTAGAGGAGTTGTGTATATTCAATATTAGGTAAGACCTTTTACCTCACTAAAACATGGTTCAGATAACTGAGAGGTTAGAAACTAACTAATTTTTTTCTTAATGGAATTCAATAGTTTCAAGCCCGTTGCACCAACAAATATGATGAAAGTTCTTAATCGAATAGCTGCAGCAGAAGCCACTATGGTAAGTTGGCAAAGCTTGTAACTTCTGTGCAGTGCTGGGACCATATACAGATATGTTATTTTTGTTACTGTATTTGATCTTTGGTAGCAGAGCCCACACCTCCCCAAAGAAAAAAAAATTTTCCCCGGGGGCCACAGAAAACAAGGAACAAGCTGGACAGATACCTTGTTTTGAAGATTAGTTTTTCTTCATCTGTGGTCTGAGTCTACCAAGTTGCTTCTGAAAATTACGGTGGTTATTACAGTAACTACAAAAATGAAACAAATAACAGGAAGTGATACAATCTTTCCTATGTCCAGCGGCCAGAAGAGGTCATGAACATAAATCCTATATTATTCCTGAGCTGGTTTGATTACAAGGAAATACCATATCGAGTGACACCTTGCAAGGAGTTGTCTGCATTTTTCTCTTTAATATTGTTCTATAAATGGTGACAGTGCGCTTAAATGGATTAAGTTTTCTAAAGTTTGCAGTATTCTGTGGTTTGAGCACATGGTGGATACTCACGTGCCTGTTCATGGTGTGTGTGAGAGGTGGGTTCCCAGAGCCATGTTGAAGTACTCCTTTTCCTGCTCTTCTATTGCTTTGAACGCTATTTTTCCTTGTAGAACAGAGAGAAGAATTACACCCTTGATAGAGCTTCTCTGGAGCTGCTTTGCAGAGGTTGTTCAGGTGACATAAGAAGTGCAATAAACAGCCTTCAGTTTTCCTCTATGAAAGGTAAAAATTATGTGTTTGTTAAGTGAAGTGATATTTTGACCAGTTTTGCTGAAAACATGTTCTGTTCACAGTTGCAGCACAGGTGGGTGAGTTGCAAAAACATTCTTGACACGCTTCTGTGGAGCAGGAATAAACACAGGGTGTGTGGGGGCGTGAGTGGGGCTCAGCTGGTGCAGGCTGGGGTTAAACCATGACACGTGTGCATGTGCTGATGTAATTTGATGAAATACCCTCTTTTCTTCCTGTTATCTTTGCTGTTTGTGCTTGCTGTTCAACGTTTCTACCACGCAGCCTTAGTTTGAAAGGGATGCTTTCATTGCTTGGTTTCTGCATTTCCCAAACTGCTTATTTAATGAGCATTTTACAAGTCATAATTGTTAAGGAACTGATGCATGTGAGTTGCATTTTTAAAAGCAGCAGTCTGGTGTGCACTGTTCATTCTCAGGACTGTGAAATGGTGACATCATTTACATTAAATTTAGACCTAAGGAAACAGGCTCATCAGTTGTCCTCTGCTATCTTTGGTAAAGCTAGTAATGGTATTGTTTCTGTCACACTTTTTTTTTCCTCCCATTTGCTTTGCAAATAGAAAATGTGCTCATGGAATATGAGATTTAAGGTAGTTTCAAGTCTATTTTTTAAGAGGGAGTGTTATACTTCGAGTTTTAGGGTATATTGAAATTAGCTGGGCAGTTTAAGTTATATTACACAAGGCAGAGAGTGAAGTTTTTACATTTAACATGCAGACATTGAAGATCAATTATTCTGATGATGCCTTCAGGTGTACCAAGCTTGGATTGTTCTGTGTGAATCAGAAAACCAGAATTGCTCTCAGTATGGTGATTATGCCATTAACATGAGTGAATATTAGATTGGTGATGTCTGAGAAAAGCATGCTGGACACAGAAAATCTGAATAACGTTAAAATAACCTCTCTATGTAATTTTTAATATGCTACCTTGGAGAAATGTAAAAACATGAGAGTTAGAACTGGGGAGAAAACAAAGGCATATAACTTTAGAGCTTCTTGTATGTGGACTGTGGGAGTCACAGCACACTGAACATTCCCCTCACATTTTCTCTAACACTGAGAAGGTGTTTGAACAGAACATCTTTATTGTGCAGGTATTTCAGTGAGGTGAATGATTGGCCCCCATCTCCTGGCTGGTCTCCTGGGCATGCAGCATTTGTTTTTATGTGTGTTAGGTGTGTTTCTTCATGTGTGTGTCTATGTAAGCACAATTGATTCACTTTGTAACACTGATAATGGGTGAAATAGATCCAGGGTAATTGTGGGAGAGAAGAAAAATAAATACCTAAAGGATAATTTATCTTAGCTCAGTAAGGAACAGTCAAATGCCACAAAATGAAATTGTGGGTGAAAATTTTCAAGTTTATTGACTTAGGGTAGAATAAGGGTTTTATTTCACAAAGCTCAAAACTTTGTGGAAGGTAGTAGGCAGTTGGAAGAGAAAGGTTTTCTTTGCCACTTTATATTTGGGAGGTGTACCTTCCTGGTAACCTCAGGGAGGTTATTGTACAGATAGTCCCAGTAGAAGACAAAATTGATAAGTAAACAGGATGTAACTGAAATAACAGGATGTAATTGAAATATAATTTACGTACGTTTGTACTTGTGCTTTATAAACATGACATTCTAAACATGGTCAAGTGGGGAATGCATCAGAACGAGAAGGGGTAAGCCTGAATGGTTTTTTCAAAGACAGCTGTTTATTGTACAAAAAAGTACTTGGTACCTCAGCTGTGGCTTAAGGGACAGAAGTGGAGTGAAGGTAATGAATGATGCTAATTTAAATGACTGGGTTGTGTTCCTAACAAATAAGTTTTCTTATAGTGCTCCCATTTATATAGCCCGTTCTGCTCCTGTTATTAGTACTGTTTGTTCACACAGAACATCAGCAGGAGCATGTATAGAACATAATAGAAAACTTCTTCAGAATCACGTACTCTGTCTTGATTTTATTTTTTATTTATAGACTGCTCGTTGGAGAAAGAATTTTGGTCGAAGAAGAAGAAGAGCTCCACAATAAAATGTGAGGAAGCAGGAGTATCCAAAGCAAGGAAGAAAAGTAAATGTGATACCTCAGAAGACCAGGAGATACAAGCTATTGGTGGCAAGGATGCATCCATTTTTCTTTTCCATGCTCTGGGGAAAGTTATTTATTGCAAAAGTAAGAAAACTTTGACTTACTCTCCCTT
The DNA here is from genome assembly GCA_013400855.1 of Buphagus erythrorhynchus. Classification (NCBI taxonomy): domain Eukaryota; kingdom Metazoa; phylum Chordata; class Aves; order Passeriformes; family Sturnidae; genus Buphagus; species Buphagus erythrorhynchus. Next base: position 4,529 of record VZTT01078605.1, on the reverse strand, counting down.
TCAAAGAGTAGGCAAAGCATGTCAGCTGCTACTAGCTGAAGTAAGGCCTGTGTCTGGATGTTTGGTCAGTATCAGTAGTATAAAATCAGCTAAATCAGGGTCCCTAATGCCACTGGCTGTGCACATTTTGGTAGTAATTGACAATACTGGCTCCAAAACCAACAGAGGAGAAGTAGCGAGGTGAAGGAATACAAAAATAATTTGATTAGATTTGTTACGTGAAGCTTAATGCAACTAATTGTGTGTGGATGACTGTGTGATATTGACTATAATAATTAAGTACCTGTGCCTGTCCCAGAGCTCTCTGAGAATGGAAAATGCTATAATTTAGCTGCTGGTGGAGCTGAGAGTTGCTAACAACATTTCTGAACGTAAAGACTAAAGCCTGTGCAATCCTTTTCAGGAGAAGCAGTGTCAGAAGCAGAGTGCCCTCAGCTGCCTGCTCACCTGTCTGAGCACCACCGGGACACCTTGCTCATCCAGCCCGAGGTGAATCCATCCTGCAGTGGCTCCAGGAGTTCAGCTGGGTCCTGAGTGATTGGTGCAAATCCTCAGTCACATGGGTTTTGTCACTGGTCCCAGCTGGTGTGCATTCAGTCTGAGTTAGAGAATCACTTATCTGGAGGGGACCACTGGGGCTCCTTGTGTCTGGGCATCACTGCACAGGCCTTGTGTTCCAGCTCCCTGACCTAGATTTATCACAGAGACTGCTCGACAGGATCCTTTTCTTTACCCACCTGTAAAATCCAAACTTTTCTTCTTCCTAACAGGATATTGTGGAAAAATCACATATGTCTGGAAGCATGTTCAATCTATACCTTCACCAGAACTACGTGGACTTTTTTTCTGATATAGATGATGTAATGAGAGCCAGTGAATATTTGAGCACTGCTGATGTCCTTTGTAGTAACTGGAGTGTAAGTGTCATCTTTTATAGGCACACATTTGTTTTTAAGTACTTTGACATTGAGCCTCTTGACTTTTCCCTGCATTTTGGAAAGTTTGCTGCAAACTTAGGGTGTGAGTGACATGAATTGTTAATGAATGCCAAAGTCCATCAGTGACAGAAGAGATGCAGAGGCAACGTTTTGTCCAGCTTCTGTCAGCATTTTATTATATTGTGGTGTTTGTAGGATACTCTGCAAAGTATTTTTGAGTAGAGTATGTTTGTGCTGAGAAGGAATCAGGCTGTTTCTTTTTTTCTCAGCAGCTTTGAATACAAAATTTTGCAGTAATCTGGACTTCAAACTGCTGTGCATGTTGTGCCACTGCAGTTGCTGAGTGTGTTTCATTGCAGATGAGCTGCCAGGAGCTCACACAAGGCCCCCTTTCTTTCTTAGACACGGCTTGTGATGGAGAGCTACAGTGTCTCTGTGGCTACCCGGGGGGTGATCCACTCCAACACGTCCAGAGCCTTTGCCCACCAGCAGGGGGGCATGGGGTTCCGACCCTTGCATAAACCCCAGTGGTTTTTGATCAATAAAAAGGTAAATCCTTGATTTTATTTCTTCTTAATTATTTTTCCCCTAAGTTGTGACTATTGAGTAGTACGGGTGAAATTTGATCACAGTGCTAAACTTGTCAAATACCCTGTTTTGAGATAATCTGGTTCTATAAAGCACTTGCTAGAAGAGCAGTTTGCATCACTCCTTTAATGTAAAAATAAATTGGAGGCCTCTGACAAAGTCTGATGTCTGTGTCCAAGCTGGCATGTTCCTGGGGGAGTCTTAATCCTAAATTAATAGGGAGACAATTGGAGTTGGAGTGCTGTTAAGTATTTGTAGAATTGAGTTTGGTTTTGTGCAGTTTGAAGCACATTGAACTGTTGTATAAGTGTAAGAAGTTTCTGCTGTTACGGTTTATGTGTTCATCAGAAATAGCTTGTTCAGGTGATACAGCAGGTCTTGGCATTTTTTTACATTTGAACTAATATGTTGGGAAAAGGCATTGGCCTGTGTGGGCTGGGAATTATGTAATCAAGGGATAGGTTTGGGTTTTTTTAATTTTAATGCCCAGTAAAAGGCAAAGGTGAAGGATTCTACCATTTTTATGATTGGTATGTTAACTGTTTACCTTTTGTATATCTGGTCTCATTTTTCAGTAGCTCCCTGTAGCAGGCAGGAAGAAAGTCTGTCTGTTATGGTACAGAACATCTACATCCATAGTGGTTTACCAGGTTTTTAACATGTGGTTTCCCCCCCACTTCCCAACTCTTACAGTATCAGGAAAATTGCCTTGCTGCAAAATCTCTGTTTTCAAGCTTCTGTTTACCACCTGAGTGCCTTCAGACAGAGCTGCTGCCTTATCTTGCTATGTTAGCAAACCCAATGAGAAACCAAGGTAAGATGGGTCAAGGTAACTCTTGATCTTGGACTCTTTTTGCAATTGAAACATACTGACAAATTTCATCAGCCAAAAGGTCAATACTGTTTATGCTTTTGTCTCAGTATAAAACATTCTCCTGGTAAATGTTATGTAGGTGATGCCCAAAGATGCTTCCAGTACCACAGCCAAAATTAAAGCTGCCCTGGTAGGTTGGTCAAACTTTAGTGATTAAGGTGCTCTCTAGGCTTAGGGCTTTTATTATATTTGCTGGAGGATTTGATGAGAAGAGTTTAGGAAACCTAGTAGGCAATATTGACTAGATCTTCATTGCTTGCTGATACCTTTCCAGTAACAGCAACAGACTTACAACATCTAAAAAAGCCTTTCACAGATAAAAGAAGCAAAATTCAAGTTTGCAGTTGATGAAAAAAAAGTTAAATCTGAGATAATCCATTAGCAAACAGGTCACACAAAAATTTATTTTGTGTGGTACATAATGCAAAAATTAGTATTTAGAGATCTGGGTCACTTATGCTGTTGTTAATTGTTTCTAATAAAAAGTATCATGTCTTAACTAAGGCCTTGACACCAGGATGAGTGAATTTTTCAGGCTGTGGAATAATAGCTCTACATAATAAATACACAGGGGATGAGTGTCAGGGATTTTGAATTTTGTCTGTAGGCCATCTGTTAATGAGTTGTGGTAAACTGTAACAGTTTGGGAAAAAAACAGTTACATGCATGGTGTTTTGCTATCTAAAATATTTAAAATATACAAAGGAATACTCAACTAAGGTTATTGTGTATTTTCCAGTATGTTTAACTGTCTGTTAATCATGATCTACCTAATATGAGACTGGTGGTTCTTTGTTCTTAGCTCAGATTGCTTTTATCCAGGATGTGGGGAGGCTGCCACTGAAAAGACATTTTGGGAGGTAAGCTGAACTTTTGCCTGTCCTTAAAAAAGTGAGACTGTGTCATGTGTGAAAGGGAAGAACCTTGTCATTACATAGGTCTGTGATGTGACAATCAAAGACAAAGTATTTTTAAATGTTTCTTTAACGAGTTATTTAATCTAAAATTAGATAGCTGCACTGGTTTCATCTTGCAGAAGTTTTGCCTATAAGGCTACTTAGAGTAAACCTTCGTTGAGAATGCATGTTTTTTTTGTCAGGCTATAGCTACTGATTGCTGAAAACCCAGGGCTTTTCCCTGTGGGACTGCAGTGGCCTCCTCACAGGCTGAGTGTGCAGCCTCAGGGGTGATACAGCATGAGGAGTTCTGGTCTGACTCTCGTGAGCCCACTGAATCAGAGACTTCATTTACCCCAGCAGAGCCTCAGTTACACTTCTACAGCTGTGATGCCTCTGGAATTTAAAAAGTGTTTTATTGTTATTAATTGGTGTGTTTCTAGCAAAGAATCAAGTTCGCAGTGCAGTGAGACAAACTGTCATCTCCTAACTAGGACAGTTTGTTGAGGCATCTGGCAGAGCATCTCCTACTTGTCCCTGGTGTTTCTGCTGAGTTTAACTGTGAATTTCCAAGCTGTATTTCCAAGAACCACCCTGTTCCCCAGCTGCTGTATGAAAATTTTGGTTGTTAGTCAGGAAGGAAGGAGAGTGTCCCTAAGGGCGTATTTCTTTGTAATCCCCCTGGTCTGCACCCCAAAGTGTAAAGCTTCTCTGATTAATTGTAGCTTCCTCATCCCTTTTAAGTTTCCCTGCAGCACACCTGTGGATACTGACATTTTTTATCTGCAGCAGTAAGTTGGTGGGGTGTCACAATGTCTGATCTGAGGGGTGACTTCCTGCTGAAAACACTGTTACCCTTTTCCATCTGTTCAGTGTTCAGTAGTACAGAGAAACGCAGGTATTTGCTTCCCCCGGGGGTTCTGACAGAGAATAAACTGTGTTATTGAGCAGTCCCTGCAGGAGGCTGTGCTTGGGCAGTGGCAGTGGGAGCAGCCCCGTGCCCCTGGTGACTGCTCTGGTGCTCTGCAGGCTGCGGCTGGAAGCTCTGGGTGACAAGGAGCCCGGGGTGCCGGAGCTGTTCCAGGGGGACGGTGCCGACGGCGACCCCGAGGGGCTGCCCTCCAGCCAGTCCAGCGGGAGTGACCTGCCCGGCAGCCAGCCCCAGCCCATCGCGGCTCAGGCCATGCTGGACGAGGAGGAGTTGAGGATCGAGGAGTATGACAGTGACTGAGA
>VZTT01078541.1:0-28189 GCA_013400855.1 Buphagus erythrorhynchus | reverse complement strand
TCCTGTGAGAAGGATAAAGGGGTGCTCTAGCTTTCCCCAGCATATCCTGCGGTGCTGCCAGTGGGTGTATAAATAGTGCCCACAGTGTACTATTTTGGTGACAAGCTCTTCCCAGGATTCATCCAAAGAGTTATGTGAGCAAGTGTTAAAAATAGCACCCAGCCCTGCCCAAGTGCTGGCGTCATTTCAGCCAAAGTGTTGGGAATCTTCCATAGAGAGCAGCGTTGGACACTTGGTAGGGGGCAGCAGGAGAGGGCCCAGAACAGCTTCCCATATTTTCCTCCTCTTGCTGTCCTGCTGACTACACAGGGCTGTGACCCTCAGCTTCAGCAGATGTGCTGGTCACCAAGAAGGTGTGAGACTTCCACTTCTAATTAGGTTATTGGCCACTGGGCTTTCCCTGTGTGTTCTGAGTATTACTGCTGGGTCTAATGAGAGGTACAGGAAATTTAATCTAGCTTTAATCTAGCCTGCTGCGAGGTCCCTGCTGGTGCCCAGAACTTGCTGCCTCATTAGAAAGTCTTGGGCTGTAGAATGGGATATGGAGCCATTTGGTTCTGAGTTAGGTTTATCCTGAGGACTGGTAGCTGGAGATCAGTTTAACTGTGGAAAGGATGTTAAATCTGTGTGTTGCATTATGGCTGTGGCTGTAGACATGCTTGGCGTCCATATAAGCAAGAACATTATCCCAAATTCTGCCCTTTTCATGGTGTAGTTGGTGTCTGTGACTGAGAGGTGGACCACACAGCAGAGATACCTGGGGAGCCATGCTCCTTGAGCTGTGCAGCCAGTGCAGGATGCACCATCCCACTGTGAAGCTGGAGCTGTGGTTTGTTCCCCTCAGGCTGGGTTTTGCTTGTTGCTGGTCAGGTTCTATGCTGGTTATGCAATTCAGCTGCTGTCATGCTGCAGCAGCATCATGCTGTGTGCTGGAAAGCAGGAGACCTCATTGGAAGGCAGCAGACCTCACTTAGTCCTTGTGCTTGCTGTGTGAAGCCCAGAGCTCACAAAAAGGCTTCTTGAGGGGTTCATGCTCAAAGAAGCCCTGTCTGAGGAACATTTTAATGCCTCTTGCAGTGGATGATGTGGCTCACTCTGGCCTGGTCTCATGGGATATAGAAGCCCCTGTGAGAGTAGAGCACCCATTGCTTAATTACACAGCTTAATGCACAAAGCCTCACACAGAGGAGAAGAGAAAGAGCTGAGATGTCCTCTGGTTGCAAACACAGGGGCAAAGTTGTTTGCTCTGAATTGATAGCAGCAGTATCATGGACAGAGGTGCATCTCTTTCAGATGCTGGAATTCAGGATGACAGCATTAATCCCCCTTTATAGCTCCTTGCCCCACCATGTTTCCATCCGCAGATGCATCAGTTCCAGTTTCTGGCTTTGTAGAGGAAGGGCTGGATGGTTACAGCTGGACTTGATGATCTTAGAGATATTTTCCAACCCAAATGATTCTGTGGTTCTGTAGTCTTTGAGCACTTTCAGAAAGGCTGCATTTATTTTAAGCTGAAGGAGAAGGTTGCTGTGAAAGCAGCAGGCATGCAAAAATTGCTAAAAATGGTTACAAGGGCTGTTGGACACTCTGTGCTTCACCTCCTCTGATAGGGGTTTACTAATTCTGGCAGATGTTCCCAGGGATGGAAAGGAAAGCAGGTCCTGTTCAAACATCATGACCAAGCATTTTCCCTGGCTGTTGCATTGAGAACGAGTGAGAGAGCAAAGTAGGTGCTTGGCTTCTGGCTTGTACTGTTGTATCTCCAGTGCTCCATCGTTCTTGCCCTCTCACTTTTTGGCTGGTCCACTCTTTTCCAGGCTGCATGTCGAGAGCCACAGGCTGGGTGTGTGCACAGGATGGAGTGCTTTCTTAAGCATATATTGAGAACTTCAGAATTGTCTGGACATGGAAGTACGTCATGGAGATGAAAAGCATGCTTCTGTTTCTCCAGGAGTGTGCTCTGAGCAATCAGTCCTTCATCAGGGGCTTCCTGCTCCTCAGTTATTCTGTTCCTTCCTGCTGCTCTCCCATGTCCAGCCAACAAAGAGCTCTCTGAGTCATCATGGTGGTTGCTTATTATTGGGCCTCAGCCAAGGCTCTGTGTATCATCATGTATTACAGAGCTCCTGAGGGCTCTTTTAGGGCTCTTTCCACCCTGGCATGCTCTTTTTCCTCTGACTGGAATGTGTCTGGAGTGTGTGGGGACATCTTGTTTGTTGTCTTTAAGCACCTCTTTGCTGGATGTTTCTTGATAGTTTTCTATTAGTTCTTCAATCTAGAATAGCCTTCTAGACTATTTTCTGGTAGTCTCTGTGGTGCCAGGGCCACACACCAGAGATTCCAGGAGTTCCTGAAGTGACAAGATGTCTCCATGGGGAATGTGTAGTGTGGTGTGCCCCAGTTCTTTCAACTGGCTCACAGGAGGCTGAGCCCTATTTCAGTCTGCCCAACAAATCCAAGCTTGGCATGCTTGTCAGCCATCTCCTGTGACCTGCTTTGCCTTCGTGGCCTGCCTCACCACTGCTGCCTGGGCTTTGCCTCTGCCAGCTTTTGATTTCTATTCTGAAGAACAGGACAGGATTTCCTCCCACACACAGATCCCCTTTATCCCCATTGCATTTCCTTCACTGGGGGTCTTTCTCCAACCTGAGCGAAATCGTTGCCCACAGCCAACAAATTTCCCATTTCTGGCTCTGTGTGCCTGTCTGCATATGGGATGGCTGCCTGTTGTTTGAATGTGACTTTTGGAGGAGGTAGACCTTGCACAACTTGCACAGCAGCTGGGAGCTGCGAGTTAAGACTCTTGGTGTTAATTAAATGTACACCGATAAGCACATACAGCCACAAGGTTGCTTAATCATGGGCTGACCTGACATGGAGACCTTGAATACAGCTGACTGATGATCCATGACAGCTTGCCCTGGTAGATGGGAAGATGTTAATAATAACTAGAGAGAAATTTAGAAGGCTTCTCAGCTGTGGCCAAGGATCGTCTCCAACAAGATGGAATTCTTGAGGAAAAGGTCTCTTCACTGTGGTGGATGAAAGGGGATGAATCCACTGGCTGAAAGCTCACACAAAATATATTCTGCTTAGGGAAAAGATACATCTGGAGTATGTTTTTAACAGCCAGGTGGATTAGCAGCCAGATCAGCTGGCACAGGATGCTTTTGTACTCTAGCTGCACCTGTGTGTATGCTGTGTCTTTCCAGGAGCATGTTTGTGTTTCTCTAGGTATTCTGCCTCACAGAATAAATTGCTCTTAGCTTTTAATCCTGCATTAGAGGCTTCCTGTTTCTCTGAGTCAAACAGAAGTCACACGACAGTAAGACCTCCAAAAGCCATGTAATAATCACGTCTCCCTGCGCAGGCACAGTGGTCTTGGGCTATGCCATTCCTTGGGTTTCTTTAGTCAGTGGAATCTCCCACTGTTCAGGACATTACTGCTGCATCCTTCATTTTAGCAATCCAAACCCTTCCTTCTGTTGATATTTCCTGATGCCATGATTTGACCAAGAGTTTAGCATGGGTATTTGTTTTGCAGTAAACTTGGAAAAATATATTGTTTCCAATTTTTAACAGTAAGGGCCTGTGAAGATTAACAGGGGTGCATGCCGCTAAATAAGTAAAGCAAAGCGCTTCTGAGATACACAAGACCATGGAAAATTTTAAGAAAACCAGTTTACCTCCTTACTGTTAAACTTTTTTGGTGGAATAGTGAATGGTTAGTTTTATCTGTCATACCTGATGTCTAACCTCATCTCTCCTATGTGGCCCTCAGGGATCCTCTTTTTGTTGCTGAGGATGTGAAGAGCAACTTGTCCACTTGATCTTGGCAGCAGCCTTTTATACATTTTGGAGCTGCTTTAATGCACCCCCTGGTTTTCCCCTGAGAACTAACCCACTTGCTTCGCAGTCCTTTCTGTGCTTTTTTCTATGCTTTTTTCTGTGCTGTCCAAGATCTCAGCAGTTTGTCCATTTAGGATACGTCCATGAGCTGTGTGCCAGTGTGGGCAGAGGGGAAGGATGACTCCACGTCGTGCACATGCAAGACATGCCTATTCATACAGCCCTACATACTGCTTGCCTGCTTCAAAGCAAAATGCCACTATTGCTCAAGCTCTGCCTGTGATCTGCAGTTACCACAGATCCCTTCTGAGTGAGCAGGTCAGGCACAGTGATTAAGGGTGGGGATGTGCAGTCCGTGCTGTGTGAGGTGTTATGGTAATGGCTATAATTTATGTCAATTTGTTGTTTGTATATGGACCTTATCCCTTCACCTAACAGTACTGTGGACAGCACAGGTGAAGAGACAACTGCTCCATCTGAGAGCCAGCAGGTTAATGTACAAGTGGTGGACAGAGTCTTGAGTTTTCAGTGGTCGTCTTCCCTCTCACCTTTGCAGCTTTTCTGGGTGCCTGCTGGGATGTGGGTGCTCAGGAGCCCAGGCAGTCTCTTGTGCAGCACTGGAGCCCTATGCCTGCCAATAATGTGCTTTTGTGTTGCTGCTGATAGGTGGGGATGGAGTAAATCTTCAAGTGTCTTTTAATCACAGAGTGCTTTGCAACTGCCAAGACACTGCTCTATTTGACATTAAAGCATAGCCAGATAGGGCAGGTAACAGTGCAGATCAGCACTGTGTGCCCAGTTTGGGTGGTAGCTGGAGAAGCTTAGAGGGAAAATCAGTATAAACAACCATAACTGATATCATGTGTCTCTAATAAATCAGCCAGTGGTTATATACTCCCTGGGCTTCATTGCAGAAGGGAACTTTCTGTTCTTTCTGGAGAGTTCACAGATATCCCCATTTCACTTTTGCTCAGAACAGGGATGGTGGGGAAGGACTTTGGCACGTGCAGAGTGATGTTAATGTAGGATTTCTGTGTGAATCATAGGGTCATAGAGTGGTTTGGGTTGGAAGGGACCTTACAAAGATCATTTAGTTCCAACCTCCCTGCCCTGGGCAGGGAAATTCAGAACAGTTTTCATACTTGCTGTTGCCTTGGAAAACTGAAATGTTTATGACTCAGTCTTTGAGCAAGAGGGCAGGAGGGTTTTTTCCATTCTTGGATGTGGCCTCTTGTGCATCCAGCAGAGATGTTTTTCTTCTCCTCTGCTTGCCTTTTCCCTGCTTCATCCCTTCCATTGTAGTTCCTGTGAGCTGAGCCTCGTGTGCAATGCAGTCACCCTCACTTTGAGTCAACCCAGCCATGCCCCTGGAGTGGGAAGAGAATGTCACTTTGCTGCACATCATGGGAGCCATCAGCAGTCACAGTCCTCGAGCAGTGCGTGCTGTGTACACAATGAACCGTTTCAGGGCTGCAGATTCAGCTCAGCCCTGCAGCTTTTCATCTGCTTAGTTGGAAGTACATAATTTTTATTTGAGATCAGAATGCAGCAGAGCTGTGGGTGCCAAGTTCACCAGCCCCAATGTATTATGTTATGTGGCAATTTAAGGCTTTCCTCATGGCAGTGGGGAACTATTAAGTTATTGTGAAACTAGTTATTTAGGTAAATGGTGCTTTAAGAGCAACATTGATCCTGTTTTGAATTTTTATAGGAGTGAAGTCAATAGCACCTTAATATCCACTGTTACCATGGTTGCTGAAAGTGATTGTTTGCCAGATTAAAAAGCTTTTTTTTTTTTAATAATACCTTTTCTGCTTCTTTTGCCAAGGCTTTGACATATGAGAGTTTATATTCCCAGTCAGTGTAGCATCAATAGCTGAGTTTGTGCTTGAAGAAACAGCTTTGCTCTTAGAGCTGAGCTCCTACTTAAAACATCCCGAAACCTCAGTCTAGATCAGTTATGTCCAGGCTTTGCTTTAATTCAAGATTTTCTGTGCAGCTTTATGAGCCTGGTTTATCAGATCGAAGCAGAACCTTCAGATAGGATTCAGGAGCTGCTCTGCTGCTTGTGTTCTGATTTCCCTCTGCCTAGAAACATTCAGCTATTTTTTTGTGCTCTTATTTGAGCAGTTCTAAGTATTAGGAGTAGAAGATGGGCCCTGAGAGAGTTGGGTTGTAGGGTTATTTCTCCCTTTCACACAGAATTCGAAGTGATTCACATCTCCCTGTTACCCCAGCCTCCTTTGGGTACAAACGCACTGGAATCCTGGGCTGGAAGGGACTGGAGACAGACAGCTGGTTGTGGGCAGGGTTTGGTTTTCCTATAGATGCCTCAGTAGTGTGGAGGTATGTGGAACTGAGCCCAGCCCTATGCAGAGCTGTGCCAGCACTAGCCCTATCTGGGAGTTGTGACTTTTTATGGAGCTTATGAGGGCCTCTGTTCCTGAGCAGTGAAGCATCAATTGCCTGCACTAGGAAGGATTTGACTTCAGTACTGGAAGCTGGGAATTCAGATGGTGATTGGGATGGAGGAACCCCCTTGCCCAGTATTATTTTTCTAGAAGTGGTTGCAGGTGGTCAGCAAAGAGGGGGAGCAGGACACTCAAGTATCCTATCCTGTCTGTTTGTTCCAGGACATTTGCTAGTATTTTGTTTGTTTAATAACGTGAAATGAATCTCTCAAGTGCTTGTCCTGTCTCCCTTTAATCCATGTGTAATTCTTCTGTTTATAGTACCCTTTGAGAGCTGAGGCAGTAAGCACGCTAGAGGAAGATAACATGAATGTTGAAAGAGGAACTGTTGCTCTGAAGGGAAGTTGTTAGTGGAGATCAGCCTCAAAATGGAAGCTGTTCAATACATGAAATAATGCTCTGTGCACCAAAAGGTAAGACTTCAATAGTGATTATTTCCTGAAGACACACAGCTAAGGAAGCATCATCAGAGGCTGTTAAGTGTTATTCAGCAGGAAAAGCTAGGATTATTCCTTAAGGAACAGTACAAATGGGAACTGAATAGTTCAAAATTGCATGGTTCTGTGTCTGAGAAATGAGCAAAAAGTTCAGCTCTGAGTCTGGAAGCTCTCTGGGGGAAAGTGACAATAGGAGGAAAACTCAGAGTCTCAGAGTGGTGTACAGGATAACCTGTGAGCATCTAACATGATGCAGCCATGAAAAAGATACATGTCATCCAACGTGACACATTGGAGAAAGCATCTCCAGCAGAGATGGGGAAATTTTAGAGTATTAAGGCATGGGAGACCTTGCTTGGAAGACGTGAACATTTCCAGTCACTCTCTGAAGGCTGTTTGCAAACTGGGTCGGGTCCAGAGAAGGAATATGGATATGATCAAAGAAATGGAAAGCCTACCTAATGTGAAGTGATTAGAGAACTCAAATGATACGACTTTAAACACAGGCTGGATAAATGCTGACGTTAAAGCTCATTTTTGGAACATGAGTGAATAGGGGTGAGCTGTGCATGGATAAAGATAAGCTGGAAATTCAGAGAATGTTCTTAAACATCAGAGGACTGAACTTGGGACTGAACTTAATTCTGTTAGAAGACAGCAAGCAAAAAGAAATGTCCAACTTCTTTGAAAAAACAGGAACAACTTTCTCCTTTGAAGCCATTTCCTCATTTGAAGGTGTGGCTCCTGCCTTGGGTTGCTAGCCTTGAAGAAATCAGTACTGCTGTTGTGGTCAGTGGGCAGGGCTCACTGGGGCACAGGGTTATCATGGTGGGCTGGTGAATTCGGATTGTCTTTGACTGGCAAAACCTCACAGACTCCTGTGCCTCTGTCCTCAGTTCCCCTTGGAAAGCAGGCTCAGTGTGGATCGGCTAGCAATCCCCCAGGGAAATGTGAGGGCTAAGGGCAGGCATTTCCACTGTGCTAACATATGTTTTTATCAGTCAGCTTGGATTTTTGACCCCTCGTTCAAAAGCTCCTGTATCTGTTCCCACTGAACAGCAAAGATGTCGAGCGTATGTTGGTAGCTGTATGTCAGCCTGTATTGATCTCTGTGTGTCAGACAGATGGTGTTTGACCTTGAAGGAATGGAGAATTATTTTCGTTTTCCTTTATTAGAATTTTTATAAAGTTTTATCATCTGCTTTTCTGTTGGCTCCTGTTTTCTGGTTCCCCCTTGCTCCAGTTGAGCAGACCCATGCTCTTAGTTCAACTCTGACCAACATCCCTTTCTCTGCCATTTCCTAAACAGCCTGGATGGTGTTGGTGCTAGGTAGGGTTGCCATGGGATTTCGATTTCTGCCACAAACAATGGGTGAGCAGGGTGGGAAGACACTGTACTGCTTTTACCTTGCTCCCTGAGCACATGGGAAGGAGTGAAGATGTCCCTGTGGCCATGCTACAAATGTGGCCAGAATGTGTATCCTAGCCATGTTCCTGCTGTTGCACCTGCAGAGATCAAGGCACAGGTTTCCTGCTGTGATGGAGAGCTTGTTGTTGCTTGTACCACCTTCTGTTTGCTTGAGAGGCATGGACACACTGAAGGTAATGAGAGATTGGTCAAAATGCCACCCTTGAGGAGGAGGTGTCAGACAGCTCCCTTTGCTGGGGTACAGCTGTGAGCTGGAGGCAGCAGCTGGGGCTGCCTGGCAGTTTCAAGGGTGGTCAGGTTGTGCCCCACCCCTGATGGTGAGGAATGACCTGTCCTAGCACAGTGCTTGATGTCAGAGCTACAGCCCAGACAGCTGACTGGAATCTGGGGCTGAGCTGTTTCCAGTTCATGCATCACTGGAGCAGCTTTGCAGCAAATGGGTGGGAGGCTGGGTCAGCTGGTGGGTGATTTTACTGCACAATTGCAGCAAAAGTGGAATGGGTTCTTCTTGTGTGTGGATGTGTGCTGACCTTATCAGCCAATTCCTGTGTGTTACATGAAGGAAGAAGCCCAAGCCCATGACCAAAATGTGCTGGGCTTTCTAACACCCAGTTGATCTATTTGTGACCTAGCTGTTGTCAGCAAGAACTCCAGGTACATGTACAGCTCGTGTCCAGTGTGAGTGCAGCACCTGTGGCTCCCTCAAAGCAGTGAGCTTTGCTGCAGCCCAGGGCTGGGAGGAAGATGTGCCTCCTTACTGGAATTCACAGGTGGGAGATTGTGTTGTGCATTCAGTTCTGACAGCCCTGGAACAAGGGGTAAGGACGTGAGATGGCAAAAATCCTGCCCGACACTTGGGATGCTTGTGGATCGTGAGGCTGACATTGCTTGATAAGGAATTTTCTCCTGCTGAGCTACCTGCACCACAGAGTGCTGGAGTCTGTGGGAAGCACCTATCCCTAACTGCCCAGGTGAATCAGGATGGGAACCCCTGTTACCGTAGGGGCAGGCATGCCTTGACACCTCCATCTCTTTCACCTTCCTTCTCCAAGGAATACAATCACCAGCCTGCAGAATCCCTGCTCCCTCTTTGCCTGACGCTGTGGAGTCAGCCGTGCTCCTCTTTTTGCACTGACTCATCTCTGTGATCAAATAGAAGTCATCTCCTAGAAGACAGTCTGCGAGAAAGAGCTTTGTTCTTCCTCATTAGCGCCTGAGGTCTCCTGCTGCCTGCAAAGCTTTGGGACAGGCCATCAGTTCCTAGCGCTGTTGCTGAGCGAGGCAGATCAGGGAGGGAGATGCAGCAAAGGGGTGTGTGCTGCAGAGGGTCGAGGCCATGTGAGTTTGAGATCTGGGGAACGTGCAGAATGTATTTTGGGGAGGAGGGTACAGACGTTTATGTTGGGAACAGACGTGTAAATAGGAGTGTTTCTTCAGGAACCCCTTGTCTGCTTCGTTGCTCTGTCTGATTTTAAAGAAACTCCCCCCCAAATCCATCTGCTCTGGTATGTGTGTCTGCTACAGCAGACAGGCATTGCTGTCAGTGAATTGGTTAATGCCAGTGTCCTGTGGCAGGGATGAAGGCAAGCACTCAGCCTGCCAGCATTTATACCTCCTGGCGTCAGCATTGGCAATGCTTGTGGAGGACTGAGGAGGGCACCGAAATAGTTTCCATTCTCCTCTCTGCTGTGGGAACGAGTCTCCTGGGTAACAAATGCTCCTTGTTCTGCACAGAGCTCCACAGCTGAAACTCTCCATCTCTTTCCCTGCTGTTGCTCCCTGACCATCCCAGCTGAAGGGGCCGGAGATGTCTGCTTGAGCCTGCCTTAATTAACACTGACAGTACAATGGGACTGGCCATACGGGGCTCCTGGAGCTGCACGGTAATGGAGCACAGTAAATAGTCTCATTTACAGCAGCTTGGTTGGAGCAGAGCCTGCCAGGGCTGGCTTGCTGCTTGCTGTAATGGCCAGGCATAGAGGTGGGTCCCTCACTCCGGCATCCTCCCAGGGGTTTGTCCCTGCCTCTTGAACAGGACCAGCTGGTGGAGTGGGTCCTGAGCATCCCAGGAAAGGCAGGCAGTGGGCTGGGGAGCATAAAGGGCCACGGATAGGACTGATACAGTGACTTCTCGGGAAGGACCTGACCTGTGGAGCCTGGCCTCTGGGACTGGTGGAGGGATCATTTGCTGTGGTTTGGAGGTGAGTAGCAGAGCTGCATCTGTGGTTTGCATTGCAAATAGTCTGCACAGCCTACAGCCCAAGGCCCTTACTCTTTTCCCAGTGGAATAGTCTCTTTGCACTGGGGGGAGTCCTGGACTCCTGCCTCTGAAGCCCTTGGTAGGAACCACGCCCCAGCCCCATGGTTTTCAGTCAGAAATCTGATCTAAATGTTACTTGGAAAGATATTTAAAAACTTTGTAGTGTTCTTGGATCTGAGATAATTGGCAACCACTTCCAGTAATAAGTCTAACATTTTTCTGTCATAGCTTTTATGTTGACCTCTCCAGAGGCAGAAGCTTCTGTAAAGTGTTATATTGTCTAGGTTGTTGTATTTGTGTTACTCGTTTGCTGCTTTGGGTGCATCATGACATGAAGTAAAAAGTACTCAGTCATGTGGCAGTTCTTAATTTCTTAGAATTTTATGTCCATATGATAATTTTACCCCTTCTCTGCCTTGCTCTGATCTGCTCACTTCCTGCAGAGCCTCAGTTTAGAAGATTGGGGGTCACAGGTTTTGCTTTTTCCGGTGTGGATTCTCTAATTTCTGAGCTGTACTTGGCTCTATACAGGGCTGTAGGCACGGGGCTGGATGAGAAAGGGCAGTAATGTGAGTGGTCCCTCCAGGATGGATGCTGCTCCAGTGCCAGAAACATCTGCCCTGGCACAGCACTGGCCAGAGCACAGCTGAATTTCTGGGGTGCTATGACCCAGTGGGTAGAAAAGCAAAATTAGCCACATTTGTCCCTTGCACAGCTACTGTGCCCTGTCAGAAGCTGCACTGCTCTGCCTATGGAGTAAATTCCATCACTCCTTCTCACCAGCTGCCTCTGGTGAAAAGAGATACGGAAAAATCCTTCCAAATAGCAAGAGAGCCTGAGCTTTGCAGATGGTGACCCCCTGTTTCAGGTAGGAACATCTGCTAAGGGTTGCTTTGCCGAGATGCTGGGATCTAGCCCAGCTCATGGGCAGCACTTTAATCCAAACTGCAGCTAAGAATTGGTGGGATCTTGATTTGAAGTCCCTTGTGAGAGCAGGTACTGCAGACATCCTGCCCCTGCCAGGGGGGTTCAACACTGTGGGCAGTGGTGGTTGCATCTTGCTCTGGAGGTAGCTGCATTTCAGGGATGCTGTATAGATACTGTTGATGAAGCTGTCCAGGGCAAGGCTCTTACAGAAATCTAAAGAAGCTTCAGGAAGCTTCTTGCAGTCTTCCCATCCTCCTCTTCCTCCTCCTATGCATTGCTTTTCAGACTGCCATTTTATCTCCAAGGCTTCTAGCTGCCATTATCAACAGTAGGAACACTTCAGTCCCTTTTGCTTTCCTTTGCAAAGACAGTGTGAAGGGATCAGGCAGCCTGCAAGCACACAACATCTGAAATCCAGTCTCATCACAGAATAGGATGCTGCAGCTCTATTTTATGGCACAGGCTTTGATCTTTTTATTTCTCCTCATGCTGCCTCCCTGATTTCCCAGTTCCTGTAAGAATCAGTCCTCCATCATCCCCTCCTTTTCTGCTCCCTCCCATCCCCTGCCTTGTCTGAGGTTCCACAGGGACTGACTGAGAGCTGAAGTGGCAGTGCTGTGGGCATGCTTGCTCCTTCACACGCAGCAACGTCACAGCAGCAGCAGCAGGAGCATCGGAGATGTGATTGCGCAGACCCTCTGCATTGCCAGGGATGCAGCTGTGAGAAAAAAAAAAAATCAGGAAAAAGAAATTGACTCTGTGTTTCCCACAGCATCCTGGTGAGAGAGCACGGAGCCTTCTGGAATCTGAGCGCTCAGGAGTGCCGGAGCAGAGTGTCTTCGCTGTCAGGAGACAGGGAATGAAGGATCTGTGGAAAGGTGAGATGGACAAATTATCGGGGTGGGTGTCAGTGGTGCTGTTGGTTTTCGGGCCGCTCGGTGGCCAGTTTGTTTTTGTGGAGGATGCCAGCTAGCCTTGTGGAGGATGCCAGCTAGCTGCTGAAGCTTAAGGATTTTAGGGTTGCTTTGTCTCTTCAGAGGCTGCATTGCTTTGGAGCTGGCTGTGGCTGTCATGGATGTGAGCGAGCGAGGAGGCTGTGGCTGCTGCGCAGTGTGTGTTTGTCCATTGTAGCTGTGAAATAGCAGTTGTCATGTCCGGGGCTGGCTGTGCAGAGGCGAGTCGTGCTTCACCCTGGCAGTGCCTCTGCACAGCTCTCCATTGTGCCTGCCATGACAGCCGAGCCCACACGGATTGTTGTGGTCCATGCTCTCCGTGCATCCCTGTCAGGGATGCTGCTGTGCAGCTCAAAAGCTGTTTTGACAGACAGCGCTTCCATGAAAAGCCGGAGACAAAGGGCTCAGACAGAGGAAAGGTTGCTGTCACTGTGGCTTTTGCCTTCTTTTTTTGGCTTTTGTTTTTTTCCTTCTTCCCCCCCACCCCCCCCACTAAATACTAGTAAATCATTTGTTCAAAAGGCATTAGGGTAAATATTATGGTATGTAAAACCCTGTCCTTCTGCTAAGCGATACACGGGCTCTGTGCAGGCTGGAATCCTTTGTGTTGCCAGGGTGTGTCTGTGCTGGCTGTGTGAATGGATGCTTTCTCCCTGCCTCTTTTCACAAATCAGATGAGAAAGGTTATCTAGGAATGGAGGAATTACTGCTTTTAATTACTGAAATGAGGGGTCCAGGCTTGGTACCAGTTACTGGAGCTTAATTACATGGTCTTGTTATAGCCAAATCCCTCTTCTCCCTCCCCGCCTTCCTTCTTCTCCCTCCCTCCCCCACCCTCTGCACAAATGCTTCCATTAAATTGCCTCTGCAAATAGGAGAAGGACTTGAACAAAGAGAAGGATGTATGTGGGATAGGGACATAGGTGCTGGAGGGGCGAGGTTCAGCGTAACAGCGAGAACAATAAAGCAAAACCATAAGAAAATGAGATTTTGGTGTATGTGTTAAAGTGACGTGGCTGTAGGGGAATGTGCAAATGGAAATGTCATAACAAAAGGAGATAATCAAATAGCAGATTCAGTCTTTTGGAGTTATGGAAAATGCTGAGCGTGTGGGGTTGCAATTGCAGGATTTCGGGTGGATATGAAGTAAATGGGAGCCACAGAATAACAAATTATACAAGGTGTGGATTGATGGGTGTCATAAAGGTGTACTAGAGTACAAGGGAAGTAGAGATCTGCATTTTTATCTCGGCACAGCTGCAGCCTTTTATACGAGTCTTGCTAAAGTGTGAGCTTGGCAGGTGTTACCTATTCACAATGTTTTTTTCCCATTTGCCAGTGACCCAAGAATATTTCAGGCAATGCTTTTTAGGCCTATGAAGAGCAACAGAATGACAGGAAAAATGTAGATAAAATGGTAGGTATGTGACAGAGCTGCAGAAGAACCGTGGAAAGAAGAGGCAGATGAGAGGCATTGCAGAGCTGGGGGAGCAGGAGGTTTGGGTCAGAGACCAGTGGGAGAGCGCACAGAGGGGAAATTCAGGGTTGTCATTGTCAGGGAATGCAAATGTGTTGTTTCTGTTGTCATTCTCCAGCCTCTCACTGTGCTCCCTGAGACACTCAGTGCTGTGTGCAGCCCTGCAGGGTTTGTGGGGGTGGGGGTGATCCTCAGCACAGCCTTTTCTGCAGTAGCTCTCCCGAGGAACCATTTTGCTGCTGCAGGTTCTCATTTGGTTGCTCCCTCTCCATCCCTATGGAGTCACGAGGCTCCACAGCCTTTTTACCTGGTGATGAAGGCAAACCCAGAGTTTCAGTGCAGGGTGCCAGGTGGGAAGGAGAGGGCTTCCAGCAAAATCTCAAAGTGGCATGTTGCCTTTTTGCAGATCGATGACAGTGTCCTGGAAGCATCATGGGGCTTCCTGAGCTGCAGCTCCTTCTCACACCTGTCTTGCTCTTGTACCTGGGAAAACCTCTCTGTGTCTCCCAGAATCCATCCCTTTCAGGCTGATGGGAACACAGAGTGGGATGTCTCCTGGAGGTGTGCACCAGACTGGGTTTGTGGTGCTGCTGCAGAGCAGGTTCCTATGGGACATTGATGGTGGGCAACAACAGCATGACTTTGTGCAGCACATCATGGGCTGGAGGACTGGATGTGCTACAGAATGTACAGGACACACACACCTGTGTCAGCATGTGGAAGAAAGCTCATGTATATATGGTTTGTGTGTACAATGCTTGCCTAAAGGAATAAAAATAAGATGATGCAGCCTCCTTTTCTGTGTGGGGTGAGAATGTCCCCAGGGCATGCAGGCTGTGTCTGGCTAGTGGGTACTACTCCTACAAGAACATCTGTTAAGCAGTGAGAGTGCACAGATAATCTCTGCCTTGAGATGCTTGAAAGATGGGCAGGAGGTTCTGGTGACTGGAGCTGACTGAAATCATCCACAGGAGCGTGTCTTCCTTACTGCACCAATGCAGGTGATGGAGATAAAGTGCAGCTGGATCTCTAGATATGAGGGACCTGGACCTGCATTGCAGAAAGTGCAGGTGGCCCAGGGGGATATGCTGTGAACTCAGGAATGGCTTGCCCACAGCTCCATTACTGCCTGTCAGGTGTCTGAGGCTGTGAGACCAAACAACAAATTTTTAGTCCCAGACATCTTCATTTTCTTGCAATCTGATGTTCCTGGTGAGTCAAGATCTCACTCTGGTGTGGTTCCTGATACCCAGACAATACTGTGACTTTTGCCACCCCTTGTTGTGCTTTGCCCTGTTTTTAATTTATTTCTCTGTCTTATTTTTCTTTTCTAGTGTTTTCTGAAAGACTTATGTAATAGTAAGGGCAGGTTGATAAATCTAACTTGGGTCACTTTCCCTGCCCTAGCAGAACAGCTACAGACTTTGACCTTTAATATTTGTCAGCCACATGGTTTCACCTTCTTCCACTCTTTTCTAATGGGTATTTTTATCAATAGTACAGTTGCCAGCTGCGATCAACCAGCTATTCTTTTATTGTTCTGGGATCAAGAATATCTTGTCCTTCTGCCTTGAGTGCTTTCATCTTCTTGAATTTGTTTCCTCTCAAAAGCTCATTTCCTTTTCTGCACCTTCTTCCCCCTGTATTATCTAACCCGTCATTGCTGTAGCTTCAATATTCATCTTGCCAAAACAGCACTGAAGGTGCTGTTTTTCTTACCTCTAATATCCTTCTTGATGTGGTTACTAATTCAGATTGATCAGGAGCCTTTCTCTTCTAATCTCGTCTCTCTTCGTGAGTCCAGATTTTTTTTTTACTTAAATTCAAAGTATTTTCTGCAGTACTTCTCTAACTGTTTGTTCTTGTTGGCATTACAGCTGTTTACCCTGACGCTCCAGAGATCTGCTCTTTAAAAATTAAAAGGTTTCATTACAGCTCTGTTTGCTTTTTACCATTTTGTTTAATATAAACTGGGTCAGCTTGAGATGTTCAATCCAAAGCCACTTCTGTATAGTGTGTGCTGGGTGACAATTCATCTCAATAGGCACGGTTCTGATAGTTGAACTCCAGAAAGGTAAATCCAAAGTAAGAGATGTGGAGATCTCTGCAGGTGGTTGAGAGGTGGAGGACTGTAGGTGCAGGTACCTTCCTGTCAGCTGTGGGATCAAGGCCCATACTGGACAAGATTTTGTCCTCATGCTCATGGAAACCATTGAAATCTGACTGGCAGTGGAAAACCTCACTTGTCTCTTACCTCTACTGCTTTGTGGGTAGTGTTCTGATGTGGATAAAGTGCTTCTGGCTGTGCAGGCCATAAGCTCAGAAGAGCCAGAAGCCCACCTACATATTCCAGCTGTGCAAGAGGCTGCAGGATAAGGCTTGAAGAAGTTGAGAGCTTGGCTGGCAGGGTGTGAAATCCATAGCAATGATCAATGACAGCTGTATTGGTAATGAGCCTTAGGGATTTACCATTATTATTATTATTATCTGCCAGGCAGGTTCCCTGCATGCTCTCACACTCATCTCAAAGTTGGTTACTCTCCAATAAGAAAGAAATGGGCTGTCAAAATACTTATGGTCTCTAATTCTGCTCCAGTTTTCTCTCTTGATGAAAATGATTTTAATACTAATTTTCTGAAAAAAGTGGGTCAAAGCCAGGACATGCCTGTTAAGATGAACACAAAAGCAGCTGGTACACAAGCTCTTTCTCTCCTCACCACAGTTGTGGTGCAGCCTCAGGATCATGTAGATAGTATTTTTTTCTATCCCTCAGACATATGCAAGTACTTTTTACTAGGCAAGGCTGATGTTTGCTAAATTTACAGGCAGTGGGATAAAAAACCCAAACAAACCCCACTGTGTTTGTTAAGTGCTGTAAATGGAATGGAAGGGGAAAGCAGAGCTGGAATGTAGGTGAGCAGCCATAATGAGGCTGATGGCAACTTCTCACTCAGGCTCAGGTTCTGAGTTTGGACTCTTGGAAGAGACCATGTGTTGGTCTTTGAGCAGTGCTGAGGCTGTGGGGCTGGCAGTACCTTTGAGTGATGAGTAATCAATATTTGAGTGATGTTAGCAATGCTTTGTGCTGACCCTTGGCAAGTGATAGGAAACTGGCCTTGCCACCAAACTGCCACTCCAACGCAAAGTGCTCTTTGGAAGCAAAGAACAAGTGTCACTGCTCTGTTATACTTTTGGGGACAGTGTCAACGATATCTCAGAGTGTATGAATTCTAGTTGTTCCTTTTGGGAAGAAGGGAGTTTCTACTCTGAGAGTTATAGGGAAAAAATACTCAATTAGAGCCTGTATTGAAAACCCTGGCAAAGAGACAGCAGGTTTTCACCTAATACTTGCCTCAGACCTGCTATTACCTCAGACTAGGGTCCTTGCTGACTACCCAGTTATATTAATCCCATCAGTTTGGCTGCAGAACCACACCTTGTTCTTTATAAACTCACAGTAGCTGCCATTGCTTCTGGAAGAACATGCTGTAAATGCTTTCAGTGGGCTTGTTCTTCTCTGTTATGGTCTGCCTGCACTGGTGCAGGACGAGCCACATGGCTACTTTGCCTCCTTTTTGCCTATATACCCAGTTCACCTGGGTTGTTTAGCAGGATAACTTCTTTCAGTCCCTCTCTGGGGATGTGTGCCTCAGGCTTCTCTGTCATGTGTAAACTCCTGTGTAAGCTCGGATAGCACAGATAGTAAACTCCCAGATGCCCTTCTTAGCAGGAAGAATGACCTGTCTTGATTATTGTGCTAGTGCAATTTTGTGTTCTTAGCAGGCAGGTTCATTACAGTGTTTGCTTACATGGTGTTTTTCCTTGTAGTCCCACCCTCAAACCTTTTCCAGTAACTCAGGTGGCAAAATGATGAGCCCACACAAGGAGAAGATCCAGTGGGAGGAGTAAATATTTCATATCTCTGGTCCGAAGATGCTGTTGGCCCATACAGTGTATCTTCCTTGGCTTTGTCTAATTCATTCTGATGATTGATACCTGGAGTGACACGTCTGCCTGGGGTTAGACTTGCTCTGGCTGCCCTCTCCTTCACCACTTGCTCTCATGCAAGTTGCTGTAGTGGCTTCTAAGGGGTTTCTTGCCCAAGTGTGTCTTACCCTGAGCGGTGATTGTAGTTCCCTTCAGCAAGAGGATTTCAACATGCATCTGCACTTAGCCATTCCCTACTGGCAACAAGCTGTTCTCACTTGTCCACAGTCAGTGGCATCTAACTTACCCTACTGCTGGGATTTGTCCTCCAACTGTAGGTTGTGGTGCTTGGAATGGTGTTGAGGA
The DNA here is from genome assembly GCA_013400855.1 of Buphagus erythrorhynchus. Classification (NCBI taxonomy): domain Eukaryota; kingdom Metazoa; phylum Chordata; class Aves; order Passeriformes; family Sturnidae; genus Buphagus; species Buphagus erythrorhynchus. The sequence continues at coordinate 10,093 of VZTT01078541.1, read as the reverse complement.
GAGCACTGTCCTTACCCAGGTGTCTGCTCCTGCCTTCAGCTCCTTGTCATACGCCTCATTTTAATTTCCATAGGCACTTGCTATTTATAATTACTATCTTTATAAAGCACTCTGAAGATGGTGACTGCTTATTACAGTAAGCCTGGCAGCCTGTTTGTTCCCATGTGCTCCTCAGAGTGGCTGGCTTTGGTGGAGCACTGGGTCAGAGGAGAGGTGAGGCAGCGTGGAGCACAGGGTGACCTCAGATATCCCTGACCCTGGTCAGGAGGGCTAGCCAGTTCATAGCAGGACAGGAGAAGAGGAGGGGGGAAATCACAAGGAAACAGGTGTGTCCTGGCACTGACAGGCAATGGCACGAGGGTGGTCAGTGCACAAAGGTGGCAGTGCTCCAGCCACAGCCATTCAGTTTATGCTTGTCTGTGTCAGGTTGAGATAACAGGAACCATTTTTGATCCACTGGGGTTTCTGAAATCTTTGGTTTTCTTGGTGACTTTGCAAAAGTTTCAGAGACTCCATAGAATATTTCCATCTCTGTAACCCTACCCTCTCCCAGGCTTTGTGCTGGCGACATGATTTGGTACCCCAAGGTAGAGAAACCCCCCAAACCGAAATGATGCATTTGTAATTGTCCCAGAGGCACTGAGGGGTGATTCTGCTCTATACCAGAGCATGTTCAACAGCCAGAATTTTGGTCCAGTACCTTGTTTCTGCTTTCCCCTTGGCATGAGTTGAGGTTGAAAAGAAAAACCACAACAACCTCTTGGCCTGCCCATCAAATTAAAAAGGGAATCTTCTTTCAGGGATGCAGGCCACTAGACCTCCCTGCTATAGTGAGGCAGACTCAATATAGAGAAATATCCGTCAGCCCAGACCCTAGTAAGGCTTTGAGGACCCTTTCGTCTCTTGGGGGACCTCAAAGTGAAATTGCATGTTGATATGCTGAGAATTTATGCAGCCTGAGAGAGCAAGCTCCAAAACCCACAATCCAGAGATGAAGGAAAAGAAACTCCTTTCCTCAGAGAACAGATATGTTTAAAAAAATCCCCTGATTTCTCCTAGGCTAGTCTTGTTGTAAATCTTGAAATTTTTTAGCTTGATGCTAAGTTATGTAAGTTCCTGTAAGAGAAGATAGTCACAAAAGTACACTTTGTCAGATTCCAAATGATTAAGCTGATTAAATACATTCCAACTCATTAAACTGATGTCATTAAACTGAAAAAGTAACTGATTGTCAGCCTGGTCATAAGGGACGTTACCTGGCAGGCATGTACATATGAATGTTAAGGTACATAAGAAATGGAATGGAAAATTATTTTACAGCTTCTAGTCCCACTGCCAATTGGAAAGCTGTGTGACCAATTGGAAAGCTGTGTGAAATCAGTCACCCCAGCTCAGAAGCATGAATGTGTAGCTGGAGGGAATTGAGAAATTGCCTAGGAAACTGAACAAGTCCCTGGAAAACATTCCTAAGAGGAGAGATTGAAAAAAATGGAAGTTGCTTGTGGTAAATGGGAAACTGTAGGGTTTGTGATGTGAAATAATGAACAATCTGGAGAAAGAAAATAATGATTTATGAGGTGCCCTGGTTGTAATGTGAAAGCATGCCAGAAAATTAAGAAGGATTATTTGAAACTGATAATATGAATACTTTTCACATACTGTGATTAATTAGTCCGTGAATCTTGCTTTCAAACTTCAAAGCCCAGCAGTATTCCCAAATGGCTTGGCATTCTTGTGAATAAGACTACCAAGTGTATTTATAGTGCATGTTCAGAAGTTGCAGAGTTTTAAAACCTTGTGATTTTGTTAAGGCCTGTCTCAGTGCAAGGGCTAAACACAGGCAAACATTTGTCTCAGCTGCATGTCTTCTCTGAGACTAATGGTCCAGAAAGAATGCAGCAGCTTCAAGAAGGAAGATGGTTCAAATGTGAACATGTCCTATCTGCAAAGATCTGTGAGCCTGCAGTCTTAAGGCATCTCCTTAGTTCTCTCAAACACCCTTGAAGTGGTTAAAAGCAGACTGCTCACAGAATCATTGGATTGGAAAGGACCCTGAAGTTCCCATCCCACCCACACCCCTGCATGGGCAGGGACACTTTCCACTAGATGAGGTTGCTCAAAGCCCCGTCCAACCTGGCCATCCTTTCAGTAGACTGGGTGGGTCTCCTGGAACTCTGACTGCTCTCCCAGTACAGAGTCAAGGATCATCCCTGTCTGCTCTCTTTTTTTTCCCCTAGTCAATAGGTCTGTGTGGCCTAACATCATCAACAGAAGACCTTGGTTAATCCAGGGTGATCAGATTTAGTTTACCCTTAATGCTCTGTTGAGCCCAGTCATTCCAAGCCTAATTAGCACATGAGCTGTCTTGTGGAGTGATATCCTAAAATAAACTGTCCTGAATACAGCTTTACAAACTGAGCTTGATTTGGGTTGCCAGCCCCTACAAGGGATGTGTTTCCCTCTCAGAAGGAAAGTATGTGTAATCATTAGGAGTGCCTGGTCTGCTTCATAAGTATTTTATTAAGATTCTGGCTTGCCTTTTGTTTGTTCTGCTGCATGGAAAATATTCTGTTACATAAACTGATGCTGTGGTTTCATCCAGATCCTCTTGAGTTCTGCCCTGCTGACAGCCATGTGAACATACAAACCCACCCACACATCAGGAGAACACTTGGAAAGAGGTTGGTAATTGGACCAAGGATCTAGGAATACTCTTGTACTTAAGCAGAATGAAAATCTTGGCACTGAAGGTTGGCAAATAGAGTAGAAAATATGTTCCTCTCCCAGCCCTAGCCCAAGGACAAGTAGTGAAGTTAAATATCCCTATGTTCAAAAGTACTGACAGATAACTACTAGTGTGGCATGTAATCTGATGTGGAAGGCCCTGGTTCAGGAAGTTACAAGCTCTAAAAATTTGCAAGAATTCCAAAAAACCAAAGGGGTGCTGAGGGATGATTGCATAGTCTCCTAAATTTCTATGGGCAGGTTATGAAACCTGCTCTGCCATGTAAACTACTCCCAAATGGAGGAGGCTGCTTGTGATTGGGTAGTGTCACAATGGCCCAAGGATTTGTTCCTACATCAGACACTTCTTGTCTCATCATCCCAGGAATCATTCTGCATTTTTTATTTTTACCCACACTGAACTCTGCTGAAATGAGATTCGGACAGGATTGCAGAAGACTTGTTTGTTCAGGTACCTGGCCAAAAAAAGGGTCAAGAAATGCAGACTCTTAACAATAACCAGGCAATTTCCATTTTCAAATATGAGTTCTAAACGATCTTTTCCTCCAGCTGCCTTCAAAGGATTGTAAAATCCACCCTGTGGTCTAAAAGCATTTGGGTATTGGTGTTATTATCATCTATCCATATACTATCTATATATCAAATATCCATGTATTAATATATTATCTATATGATGTATTTCTATGTATTATAGATATTCATGTGAATAGAATAGAATAGAATATATAATTAACATATATATTATTTGTGGTCTTAACGTCCTTCAGAAGGCAGGATAAATTTAATGTATGAACTCCTTGGTTGCTGCTTTTATTGGGCTGCTCAGCTTTTTTGCCTTGTACAATGCTGTCATCCCCAAATCAGGGAGTTGCCATCCTCCAGACTATTGTGTATTCCTGCCTTGGAGAGAGAAAATGTCTTCCCGTGTATCCAGGCATTTCTTCTGGTCTTGGTAGAGCAGGCTGGGGCTAGGAAGGGTTAAAGTCTCCTGCAGCCTTAGCAGGAGTCAGCTGTTGGTCACAGCTGCTGGCTGAAAAACCATTTAGACTTGGAGTGTGGAAGAGGAATATGGAGTAAAAGCAGGCTGCTGCTGGGGTGTGTTCTGTTTGTGCCTGGTTTAGGTGCTCCTGATTTGTTTGCACGCAATGTGCATTAAATTATGTGTAGGACTGTATCATTTAATACAGCTTTGCAGATGCAGGCATTGAGGCTGCCTGGCAGATCCGATGTCCATCACTCCTAGGTAATGCCATACCTGCACTGCTTCTCCTGTTCGCTGGGATGTGGCAGCAAACCATTGCAGCCCTGCTGTGTTCCAGTCTGAAAATAATCCTGCTGGTGCTTTTTGACATCACTAGCTACTTTATTTACAGTGGCTTGTGGGGTGGTATTTTGTTATTTCAAGAGCTTGGCCTGGCTGTGGTTTTACTTGACTCTCCTGTAGACACTTTTGCTGTCTGTTCTGTTTCTGCTGTTGTGCTGCATGAGATTGCACATCTGTAACTCGCCATCCCAGAAGTTTTGGCTTTTCACTTGATAGTGAGTGATTCCTACATATGTGGCACTCTGCGCTGAAGAGACAGTAAACATCATTTTACAGCCTCTTTTTACTGAGTTACCTTAAGGCTGAGTTCCTTATTTGTCAGGCTTTTTCAAGTGGTCATCAATGCTTTTGTCTTGCAGGGAGAGATTTTGTTATTGCAGGGATTGTTTTGCAGCTGTGATTCCTGCAATGCATAGTCTGGACAGAAGTGCAATGCCCATTTTAATCTGCACAGAAAGGAAGCAATAGGGAAGATAGGCAGCCACGGAGTGGCTAGAGTCTGTATGGATGTGCTGAGCTGTACTGCAGCATGATCTTGTTCACAGGGAAGACAGACTTTCTTTGTCCATTTTAGGACTTAGCTTGTCTTTTTTCCTCAAGTCATGAAGGTGGTAGAGGATATAAGACTACTTGAGGTAGAGCTGGCCTCGTGTGCTTTTTTCGTGCAGATGAAGACTGCTCCTGAAATTATCCTCCCATAAGCTTTGGATAAGTAGGTCATCTGCTTGCCAGCATGGTCTGGCCAGTGCTATATTGCCTGAAGCCAGATTCCAGTAAGGTTTAGGGAAGAAAATCCAATGCAAGTGATTTGTCACTTCTCTTTGAGAGGTCTTTCCAAAGGGTGGTGCAGGTTTGGGTGCGCTGATAGATGCAAGTAACCAAGGTGACCACAATCCACAGCTAAAGTGCAAAGAGTAGATTTATCCCATCACCTCGCTGGCTGGAAGGTTTCAAAAATGGATACATGGGACACATACCCTGCTAAGCTTATTCCATCTTAGCAGGGACCAAAAGCATGTGGGCCTATTCCCTGGCATCCCTAGCATCTCAAAGTGCCTGGGCCATGTGCAGTGCTTCACAATTCTGTGCTTTCTATAACCTCCAAGCTTCTTACTGCTCTTTCTCCCAGTGGGGAGGCCTGAGCCTGTGAAGAACGAGGTTTAAGTCATTGACAGCATTCTGTTGTCTTCTACAGAAATTCCTTTTCTCAAGACAGACAGAAAAAAAACACGAAGCAAACACAATACATGAAATTTCCCGCACAGAATATTCTTAGCATCCCCCAGCTGCCAGGTCATCTTGAGGGAAAACAGCTCTGCTTTTCCTCCTCACTAAATTTTCCACTTCCAAGTCTTTTCTCCCTGCAGTGGTGTGATTCTTGGGGTGCTCTGTGCAGGACCAGGAGTTGGACTTGATAATCCTGATGGGTCCCTTCCAACTCAGCATATTCTATGATTCTGTGATTCTGATTATAGGGATGCTACAGATTCCCTGCAAGCCCAGAAATCTCCAGTGCTGTTGAGAATACGGTGTCCTCTCCATTTCTTGATGTCATCTGAGGAGCCTTCACCCCTGCAGTGGACACCTGAGTAAGAACAGCTGCCCATTCACCATTGCATGTAGCCCCTATGACAGACTTAGGGAACAGTTTTGCCACCCTGTGCAGGCACAGGTCAAAGAGTTGGCCTTGATTCATGAAGCTGAGCTGAGTTTGATGCCTGACTCCCTCAGCTCAACACTCCATTCTCTGCCCCCTATGGCTGTTGTGGTGGAGAGTTTTGACAGCTCCCAGGCATAGCAGGTGGTGGGAAAACCTTCAGTCCAGATTTCTGCTGGCTTTAGCTCAGGTTCACCCACAGCTGGTGGCTGTGGTTTTGTCACCTCTCAGCTGCAGCAGCTGATTCATGGGGTCCTCAGTTGGGCAGGTCAGTAGAAGGAGCACATTGATGAGGCAACCAGCTGACAGCCCTGCTTTGCACAAATCATAGAAGCATAAAATGTCTTGGGTTGGAAGACACCTTAAAGGTCATCTAGTTCCAACCCCCTTGCCATGGACAGGGAAGACACCCATTAGGTCAGGATCACTAAGCCCTGACCAAAGCTGTGCGGTTAGGGAGGGGTAGTCTTGGCATCTTTGAATGTTGAGTGTGCCCAGAAATTTCATATGCTTATAGGACTTTCTTTCTGTATGGGTTCTTGAGTGCTCTGGTGACCCTGCAAAACCTCAGCAGATCTGCACTTCAGAATGGAATTGTGTGATTTCTGCTGTTGTAAGATCTTCAGGAAGCTTTCAGAGTGCTCAGGCAAAAACATGCTATACAAGCATAGTCCTTCCTGCTGCTGCTGCTACTAGAGTGTCTGTGATAAGAAAGGATTTACTGTGTCTGCAGTTTAATTCAGCAGCAATTTCTATGTGATATGAACAGCTAGAAACATCAGTCTTTTTCTTCTCTGCGGATTTGCATAAAGTAATTAGGAGCATATGTGCTGGGGGCTGGGGCAGGGAGGACGAGGAGGAGCAGATTCCATCCCAGAGCACCTCAGTGGATGCTCTGAGTCATGGCCTGTAAATGGCTCTTGCCGAGTGCCACATGCCAGATGATGAGTCACAGAGCAAGGGAGCACAGAAATGGGAGAAACTGGTTTGGTCACTGTCCTGGCTCCTGTGTTAGCTGCTATAGATCTGCTGCTTGAGCTATTCCTGATGTCTTGTGTAACTCTCAATGCACAGAGCATCTGGGGCTTCTTGTCCTCTGGCTGGGAGGCAGTACCTGCCTGACGCTGCTTGTGTCATCATCAGGAATACACACACACTGCACCCATTGCTTAGTTTTGTGTGTGCTGGTAACCCCTGGCCCATGTAGCTCCTTTCTGCCAGCACCACAAGGGCTGTGACTGACCATCACGTGCTGTGGTTTCCATTTGGAACACATCATAATCCTATATAGTTCTGGGATGTAATGATACATTAATCATGGCTTAGTCAGGCTGTCTTGGAAACCACTGGAAAAAGCCCTGGCCAAGGCAGGGTTTTGTGGAAAGAAAAGAGAAGTGGTCTTTTCAGGAATCACTGCTCAGCACCCCAAGAGGAATCAGCAGAGGCAGAGTTTAGGAAGTATTTAGTCTTTCTATTTTTCTGCAGCTCCCTTAAAAATAAAGTGCTGAAATATTCACCCTGGGAGCATGCAGACCACCCTGACTATGCTCCCTGTCCCCTGAGGCAGGGAAGGAGAGCTGGAGGTTTAGGATGAGTCAAACAGTTAGCATTTCCTTTTACACGTTTTTTCTTCATAAAACACACTGGATGATTTAATAAAGCATTTAATGAAGGTGTGAATTTGACAGAGATGTATTAGCTGGCAAGAAAGAAACAAGTGTCCGAACATTAACTAGACTCATCCTGGAACAGCTTACACGCTTCCTCACCTCCACTGCTTACACATTCCCATGGTTCAGACCCATCCCCAGGCCACTCAGCCTGAGCCACTCATCCTCTTCTCTGATGGAGCTCCCTGAATGCCCTCCAGTTTTCTGAAATTGGAGGCAGTGATGAACTGCAGTATTGGTGCTGGATACAGTGAGCTCTGAGATCCTCCATGCTGCCTGAAGGGTGGCTTTCAGTTTGGATTAATCTCCCAGCCCTTTTGCCTGAAGTAAAACTGAAAATATCTCTCCCCGTGGAGCAAAGAGGAGATGTCTGTATTGTGCCTTTGTCTGCAGGATCACTCAAACTGTTGCTTTTTGCAGCATTTCTGCTGGTGCTTGTTTTGTAGGGCTATGTGGTTTCTTCAGGCATGCTAATGCAAATGCACTGTAGGAGTCAGGGGTTCAAATGGAACATTCCTCAAAGAACAAGCAGCTCTAATACAAAAGAATTTTTCTGCTTCTTCTCTGAAACTGAATGCCTAGCTTTTAACCCTGTTTTTGCATATTCCACTCTTGAATGATGTGGTGAATTTTGGTCTGTCTGAGGAAGGTGATGATGACTGTGAAACCATAGCCATACACAAGGAGTCAGTAATAGCCCTCATAGTTAAAGGTTTCCTTTGGACACTCAATTTCATGGATGAAGTGACAGGTTTGTAGAAACAATAATCTGTTCAGAAAAGCCATCCTCCAAAAAGCCAGCATCGCCTCCAGCTGACAGTTCTGATGATGTTGCACTTGCTTCCTCATCCTCTGTGCTCTATGTGCAGTCTTTTTTCATTAAAATCACATTTATCTCTCATATCTCTGCATGCCTCCTCCAGTGCATTACATTTTATGAGGAAGCCTGTGTTACTGTGAGCTGAACCCTGTTGCCCCATGTGTGTGCAGGGGACAGCCCTGAGCAGAGTGGGGTATTATGGGTTCAGCTCTAGAACTCCAAAATCGTGGTTGGAGCCATAACAAATACCAGAGTATGCCTGGAGGTGTGCAGCCACCACACATAACTCATCAGCCCTTGGAGGCAATTGCAGCCAGGTCTGGTGCCTTCTGCATCTTCTCAGCAGTGTTGCAGAGGCAGGAGTTGGTACCTGAGGCCAAGGAGCCATGAAGCTGCACCAACCAACTTTGAATTAGCACAGTGTCCTCAGTCTTAGGGGTATGACAGGAGAAGGATTTGAGGGCCTCTACTCCTCAAATAGTGGTCGGCAAGTCCTCAAATAGTGTAGTGGTAAGCAAGGACTTAAAAGGCATGGAGTACAGAGCCCAGAGGATTCTGCATGCTCCTGTTACCTGCAGCATGCTGCCTCCTCTCTAAAGCTCAGACATGACCTGATAGGTGGCTCTCAGATCAGTGCTGAACCATCCTTTGTTGCTCAGCACTCACCTGCTTATTACCTAGAGCTTTGCTGCAGCTGAGGAGTTTTTGTTGTGTATATTTATTTCCATAGGGGTACAATCATTATGAGCAATTCCATTCCAGATGCAGGCATCTCACAAAAAGCCATTCTTCCTGCTCTGTATTATCCTGTTTGGAATGAAGCATCCACAGTGTGGCCCTCACCTTCTCTGGGTAACCCTTAGCACCTCAAGGAGGAGCTCCCTGAATAAACAACCCATGTCTGCCATGTTGCAGCAGGTGGTGTCAGTATAGAGAAGGCAAGAATTCTGACATTTGAGAATAAAATGGCTGATGTACAGGCGTGTCTAGAGCTGTGATGCTCCCTGCATGCCTCCCTGCCTTGCACTGCCATTACACACTGTTCTAGGCAGGAATTGATGCTGGATCTGTGTTTGCTCTTGTGTGTGTAGCATTGAGCAGGATTCAGCACAACGGTAAGAAAAATGAACTGATTTGGCAAAAAATGTTCAGGTATGAATTGTCTATTGACATCTGTAAATTTCCTGTTGCAAAAGGGGAGCGAGGGCTTTACGAAGAGCTGATCAAAACCAGCAAAATCTGAAACTGGTCTGCTTGCTGCATTTTATTTCCGAACGTCAATCCCAGCATAGCAGACCCCGAGTAGGAAGAGGAAGGATACTTCTACAGTCTTCCAGAATAAGGAAGGCTCAGCTAATGGTGCAGCCAGGGAGGATGCTCTGGCATTGGGAACTGAATAATCTTTGTCTGGCAGTGCCATTGCCAACCTCTCTGCACCTGTAAGTCTGGAGGAAGCCAGAAGAGGTTGCAAGGGAGAGAAAAGTAGTAGCTACGGCACAAAATGTCATGCCTGTCCCTAGAGAAGCCGTCAGACTGTCTCCTGGTGGGAGCTGTCTGCATGTCACCTGTGATCCTGCACCTCAGCCTGATGCTGGGAGCAGGTCGTAGGTGCAGGCAGGATGGGCATCGCCTGCTGCAGCATCTCTGGTGGCCAGTGAATCACAGCCCAGCCGGGGAGCCTGTGCTGCTGCTGGAGCCAGAGAGCTGGGCAGAGCCGCGTGTCGCAGCCAGAGCAGCGAGAGACAGATGGGAAATGGCTGCGTGTCAGCTCTGACATTTTGCCGTCAAATGTCAAAGTGTGTCTGTGCAAGGCTTGTCCTCCCACAGCAGCTTCTATGCTGACGTGGATTGTGTGCTGCTCAGCAGATGGGTGCTGG
>VZTT01078367.1:0-10849 GCA_013400855.1 Buphagus erythrorhynchus | reverse complement strand
ATGCATTATGAAAAACAATAATATACTTTACATCTCAATCTCTTAAGCACCTTTTGCTTTATCCTTATACTGAAAATAACAGGCCAAATTCTGCAGGTCCCTGACTGATGAAGATCTATCCCAATGTGCTTCTGAGCCTAAAAGAGAACAACTGCAGTTAAAATGAACATTTCTCAGCTCATGCCATGCCTCAGCATGCCTTGCAAAATCCACAATGGGACTTCTAAACTTGCTCCACACTCCTTCTTTCACTTTGCTTTTCACTCTAAAAACAATTGAGAAGCATTACAGTATGTTACACCCTAGTTCCTATTTGCATGATGCAACATACTGCAATTTTTTAAATACTTGAAGTAGTTTTAAAGAGAATTAAAATTTGAAATGCAATTAGTTGCCCCCATCTAGTTCAGAAGCTAAATTCATTCTCCTGTACATAAAAATGAGACCATTGTTAGAGAAGCACTTTGCTCATGAGAAAAATAGTCCAAAATAGAGCTTTCCTGGAAGAAAGGCATGAGAAAAAGTCCTTCCAGTTCTTCTCATAAAAAGAAACCAACCAAACCAACAAAACCTCAACACCTCACGACTGCAAATTTGTAGGTAAATGGCTGAAATGTACAGCAAGATGAAAATGAAACCCTTTTCTCATTAAATTCCAAATTAATGCTCTGTAGTTGTATGAATAAGTCTAACAGAAACCAGACATTCCAAGTTTCCATACTACATCAATTCTCACCTTTATAGTTCAGAAATAAATTCTGACCAGACAGTATTGCAATGGACTTACATTTTCAATAAATAGTTTGAAGAAGGATCACTAAGAAGTAAAGGATTGCCTTGAGCAGCAAGAATGCTAAAGCAAGATCTGACGCATTTCTAAACGTCACCAAAAAGTCCATTCTTTTTTTTTCTTCAGAGATTTATTTTTTCACAATGATGAATAATACCTAATTTACTGTAAGTACAAAAATAGCATTTCCTGTAATTTTTACTCGTCAGTCTTTAAATGAGAAAATTGCAGTACCTCTTGCTTTTCTATTTAACAGGTGAAATTAGTTTGTCAGAGTTAATAATTCACATATAAGCTATGTACACACAGCAACCAACTGTTCTACACATCACACATGAATTCTGTCACACACAGGCAATTCATCTGCCTATCAAAATCAAAGCTAATCTATTAAACTTATTAATTACAAATCTGAGCCTACTCATCTTCAGATAGTTCTTATGGGAGAGGCCTAAGAAACTGGGGAACAACACGAGTGAGAAAAGTGAGATACATAAGGAGTGTTCCAGTAACTTCTGCAGTGGCACATTAGAAATGGTGGGGAAAATGGAGTTATTCAGGATAAAAGTGGCCCAGGGGAGAACAAACCATGACAGGCAGGACAAGTTCAGGGTCTCTCAGGATCTCTGAATATTTTTGCTACTTTGACAAGTAAATATTTGCAGAAGGTATTTTTAGAAGTGTCATTCAAGTGTTAGCTAACAATATTGGGTGGAATCTGCTAAACATTGCTTTAATTAAGACTCCTCTCTTTGAACAGTCTTTAAACACATCGCTGAAGTTATTACAGGCTTACAAAACACAATGGAAATTATTTTTTCTTTCTTCTTTTCCAGCTACTAAAATCAATATAGTTGCTTCCATCCAAGTAACACAACTGCAAGAACAGAGAAAAATCAGCTTCAAGCAATTATCCATGTTCATAAATCTTTGTTCATAGCCACATTAACATTCTCAGCTTCATACAAGAGGCACAGTGTGCTGCAGGGGAGTAACAGAGATCAACAGCCAGAGTAGTTTTTATTTACTCCAGATAAACTGCACTGTGTGTAATCACTTTTTTGAGCATTTACTGAACTGTATTTGGGTTGTATTTTCACTGAATCTCTCATTTGCATTTATCTCAAGTGCAGATCAGAGTTTGATACCACGGAACTGGGAGGTTATTATTGCAGCCCACTGTTGCACATGACTGTTCATCAAAATAATTCAAGGCAGGCAGAAAAGTCCACATGGGTTTGCTTTGACTCATAACCACCAACTCCTCGTGGGTTGTTGTGGGAAACACCTAATGGAGAGCCAGGGTTCATTTGCTAATATCAATCTAAATATTTAATAGGCCTCCCAGGCTTCCTTTTTATTGTAGGAATTTCTACAAAATAAAAAAATAAATCTGAAAGCAATAAAAAAAACCCCAAAAACCTGGAAAGCAATTATTTTCTCCACTCCTCCCCCAGCTGCAGACCTGGATGCTGTGCAGCACAGCTTGGGATGGGAAGCATCCAGCAGTCCCAGCAGTTTTTCCCAAGACAGCAGCTGACATTCCACCTCCCAGCCCGGCGCTGATGTGCGTAAAACTCCTACAATGAGCCCTGACATTTGTCATTGTACTTAGCTACAAATGCATTACAAGAAATTACAAGGGATGCTATCAGAAAATTGCAAACCCAGTGAGTGTTTCGCCTAGTTACTGTAATTCCTCAATGCTGTTCCAATCTTGTGCAAATTAGAGCCACTTACAGCTCTGAAATCTGACAGGAAACCGAATGAGGTTTTCATTATGCTTTTAATAGTCTTCTTGGGTTCCTTGCTGCTAAAAGATTCTCGAGGAAAAGCTCTATAGCCTGCCCACCTCTGCATTCATGGCAGGTGCAGGCAATAACCCAGGATAGTCCATTACACCTCTGCAACAGAAAGCTGAACCAAATTCCCTTCCACAAAAGGGAAGCAGCAGTAGTAAGAAGAAAAAAAAAAAATCCATGAGAAGCTAAGAAGGAGATTTGATTTACATTGCCTCAGTATTGTGAATGCTTCCTTCATGGCTAAAGAAACAGGAACATTTTAATCACATTTTGCATTTATAAATCACATCCTGTAACAGATTTATGAATACTAAAGAAACGTCCTAGTGGCCCCTGTAACACACACTTCATTAGTATTGACTCCAAACCTTTGCTGGCTGCCTCCAGTTCAGTGCAGAGAACACTCGTACCCCTAAGCCCACCCGAGGTTTATGGAAGTGTGAGCTTCAAGGACCTGGGAATTCTTGCAGAAGGACAGTTCCCTAAAATTATCCCATGAAAGTGCCCCGAGGTGTCACTGCAGACATGTCCATAATTACAGAGCACGAAGGGGGCTGGGAGAACACACCTGAGTGTGTGCTGTGGATCTCAGGTACAGCATCCTCCCCTGAGCCCTGCAGTGTCACCGAGTGAGCAGTGCCAGACACAGCAGGGAGTGCAAGGAGCAGCCCAGAGCTGCTGTGAGCTCTGGGACAGGGCTTTGTGCTGGGGTTCTCTCGTGTTCAGAGCATCCCCCTGCACCCTGTCCTGCCTGGGCTCAGCTCTGCTACAGATCCCACCGAGGCTGCTGGCTCATCCTCTTCTTTCCTGTCACCCCCATGCTCCCATTCCCTACTCAGGACTCTCTGTTCATGTGAACATCTGGCCAGAGGACAGGGAACTCACAGAAACCTCCTGGGAATATCCAAACCCCCTCTGGTTCCCTGCATCTCCAGCCACCCCTTCCCACAGCAGCAAACAGCAGGTGAGCTCTGCCCTGGCCCCAGGAGCCATCCTTGCACTGCTTTCTATGGAAAAACAACAATTTAAGGCAATCTGCTGCTTATTAAAGTGTGTAGAGATTTCTCTGGGGAGGGGGGAAGAGAGAGGTTGGGCTCTGAGTATCCAAATTTATCAAGGAAATGCAAAGAGCTGGGACATGCCAAAGGAAGGAGGTGAAGCTCACTGCACAGAAAATGAATCTCTTGGTAACAAAGCATTCTCAGGAACTCAGTTAATGCTCTGATCACTCACTAATAGCAGCAATACATTTCTGTGAATTTTAAGACTATTCCACCTTGCAAATGGAAACATGTCAAGGTCTAAGTTTCTCTTTCTATTAAAAGGAAGAAAGTAAATTTGTTTCCTTGCATTTTCTCTCATTTGCTTCCAGGATTTAAATAATATGTGAGTCAGCATGTCCTCAGCATGTCCTATGCTTTCTCCATATTAGTTATCTAAAAATACGACACTGAGCAGCCAGCACCATTTAAATTGAGAGGGATTTCAGGCTATTTCTTGCATACTTAAAATCAAGTGACAACAAAACCACTGCCATGGTCAGCTACTAAAACTGATAAGAGCCCAAAATATTTACACAGTGTCAGAGTGTCTTCTCTACATTGGCTGTGTCTATGTAAGTGAACCAAGACACCCCACAGAGTTCTGAACTGGGTAATTTTACAATTTAAACCCTACATTCTCCTGCCCTAGGCCCATCCAAAGTGACTGGCATCTAAGTGATTGGAAGGCATGCCTTCAGTTGGAAAAAAGGGGAGATCTGGTGTATAAATCAGTGTGTCTGTCATAATTCACAGCCTGCCTTACCAACTCGTGCTTGGCGTGTGCTCCCCTAGGCACCAGAACCTGATGTTGTAAATTAATCAGCTGCTGCTTTTTTGGAAGTTTGGATATGGGTAAAAGGTCTTTAGAGGCTGAGGAACTGCAGGTAGTTCATAGCTACCACCTCTCCTCTGTGCTTTTCCCATGAAGAACTGGCTTTGGGTAAAGAAAAAGAATTAGTGCATAAAAATTCCAGCTCAGATGTTCCCTTAGGAGAAGGGAACAGCACCAGCTATTGCTTCTCTCTACATGTGATTGTTTCAATTTCACTCATTTCTGATCATGCTGCCCTTTGCAGATGCACCTTTGTGCCTTTTTTATCACATTTTAAGCACATGGTTATTCTGAGTAGACCATAAGGCATCTAAATGCATTTCAGATGCTGCAAATTGCTGCTGGATACTTCTAAATTAAATTAATCTGTACCCTTTTAAATAACTGAGTCAGGACAGCATCCTGTACACCAGCCATTTCCCTAGGAAACTGATCTATGGTGCAAGACAGAAAAGGCAGCATGTGCTAGTAAAGAAACCCAGTAGGTAGAAACCCAAATTTTTTTTTTTAAGTGGATAAAGTCTCTTTGAGAGCAGTCAAGGGGAATACTACAATCAATCCCAGACACTTTACAGGTGATTCAAGTATATTTTATCTTTCTCTTGGCATTTCCATTCAACCAAAGAGCTTCCATGATCCAATAAACTGTTCTTAGCTTCCTGAAGCCCAGGAGAGGAGTTGAGAGCTCTTTGCTTAAATTCTTAATTAGGGGTAAAATTTACAATTTAAAGTAGAAATAAAACAAAACTCACAAGCAGCATTTGCAGCTAGATGAAATAGATGCCTCAATGTTTATTATGATGGATAACAAGATCTCAACAGTGCTCCTACATCAGAAATGTCAGACTAAGCCCAGTGCTCCCACAGGATAATGTGATCATTAAATTTCTACCCTAAATGAGGTGGAAGGCCTTAAAATTTCAGGGAACACAGGATATTTCTTTTCTTTCTGCTAAACAATCACTGCTGGCATTCCCATATTTCTTGCCTGATCATTAACCACTGACATAATTAATATGCACTCACAGAAGCCTCAGCACAGTTAGAACATAATCACCTATAGATTTGATTCATGGAAGTGTCTTTTTGGAATAACTAAGACAGATTAGGTTTCTTAAATTGTCTTGGATACAGAAGCAACAAAAAGCAAGTTGGGAGTTGCCAGCTGTGGAGGGGTCCTAATTAACAACTCAATTAAAAAAGGCAAATTAAAACTTTATGGTTCGTTATCCTTCATTGCTTAATAAATTGTTTTGCTAAGCAAATGATTAAGAATGATTATTCTATAAAGCTGAAATAGTATCTAGTTTTCCACATTTTTAAAAAATTCAATAATATAAAACCAGTTTGTTTTCAAATATCCAAACCATACTGATTGCAGGACTTCATGCCAATTCAAGGATGAGAGAAAAAATGTGCTAGGAAATTACTATAAACATTAAAAAATTATTTCTCCTCTCTCCTTTTTTACACTGAAGAATATCTCCAGCCCTTGTGATGAAGAAAAGTCTCTTTCTATATGTTTTTTTTATTTCTACTAGGTTTTTTTAATGCCACCAATCTTGTGGCTCATCAAAATGAATTGCCCCCTCTTAACATCATGGATTTCTTGACACAGTCAGAACTTTTGGAATTATTATTTGATAGTTCAGGATGAATAAAACAGGTTTGATCATAGGGAATATCTGACAACCTACCAGAGATTCCAGAATGATTCATCTCTGCAGTTTTAAAAGATGCTTATGTATATTTTTAGATGTCCTGAACTGTCCCCCAAGGCAATGTTTGCAAGTCTGTGTTTCTTACTGTGCTAGACACAAAAATCTTGAGCCATATATGAATATGCCACTGGAAACAGGAAACCCTCTCTTATCTTGAAGTCCTGTTTGCTGTTTTGTAATCCTGTACATATAACTAAAAACTAAAGCCCAGTACAACTGGTTTGAGTAGAAAACCACAGTACTTTCTTTCAAATTCTCTAAAGGCAGAGAAAAATATATTTTGCAGATTGTAACTGCTTCCAAATTCAGCAGAACCAAAATGAATATAGTATTAATGAGTGTTAACAGATAATGCCAATTAATGTAAAGGAAGGAAAGTAACTCCAGTGGTCTGCTAAAGACAGAAGGTCACAAGGTCTCTAAAAAAGATGAAATTCAGCATCCCCAATTCCCTCCCACTGGCCTGGGTATTTCAGGAATCAGTTGTCATCTCCTTTCTGACCTCTCCTTCCTGCCACACATTTGAGTGGGTCAAGCACTCCAGAAATGCCTACACTGCTGAGACAGATTTTACCCTGAAGACAACAGAGAGCTCCCAGTGCTGATTTCAGCTGGATATCCATGGACATCCAGATGTTCATGGACCTGCTGGAGGCAGAAATTCTCACTTTCCACTTGACATGAGACCCTCTCCCCACTCTGCCCTTCACACACTGAAAGCATCGCTCTGCTGAGGGACACAGAATTATCAAGACTCAGCTTTGGCAGAAAAATTAAGGAACATGAAAAACCCAACCCCTTTTTGCTCTCCCACAGCAATTCCTGCACAGATCAGAGACCTCAGAAACTGCAACAGCTCACAATGAGAATTATCTGATGCTATAAAACATTGATATTGCTACTGCACTACCAAATGGCAAATAAAACTTTCTACCTAGGTTTTCCTTGCCCATAACACTCAAGTTACTGATTAGGTAAAAAGTTACTGGAAAGATTGTCCTTTGCACTTATTTAGAAGAATATTTTTAAAAACTGGACATGTCTAATTTTACTGAAAAACATAAAAAATTGATTGTCTGGCAGAACAGCAAAATTGGGATAAGAGAGTAACTGCTTAAGTAGAACAGAAAAGGGAATTTTGTTGCAAAAATATTTGCAGACAATCAATGAAAGATTAATTTCTCATTCATCATTAAAAATACTTTCGTTGAAGGTAAGTTGATTTATAAATATTAACTGTGTCATCAAAAAATTCCACTTATACAGTCACCATCTAGCCTTTTCTACTTAGACAGGATCCAGCTTTTTATTAACAATCTTTCTGAGCATCTTCAATGACAGCCCAGCCTTACTCAGCAGGAAACAGCCACGAGTTTCTGCATCAAAGCAGATTGTTCAGCAAGACAAGCAACTTCCCTACAAAACCATGGGAGCAAATTAAATGTGTGCTGCTGACAACCAGAGAAGTTAGAGAAACTTTATTAGAAGGTTATTCCTCATTATTTCCACTTGTTAGTAAAGAGCTTAGAATTTTTATTTTCCTTGTGGTTTTGGTTGAGTTTTGGGCATTTGTTTGTTTTTTTTCCCCACTTTATAATTAGTAGAATATTTAGATGATGATTTAACTGGCAATATGATGCATCTCAGGCAATATTCTGAGCAAACCCTACTCATATAGGATGTAAAGTGGACATCTGGTTTTTATAATTTTATGGGTTTTATAACTTGCTCATTATAGAAATACATCACAGAACTCCACAAGGACTTTCATTTCAATCCTGCATCATTACATAGTGAAACAGTCCATTTTCCTGCACATATAGGATTTAAGGAATTAAATACTTACAGAGCATATGGACTGAGCCAGATTTACATGCAGGTAGTTGGCAGTTTTAAACTCACTACTACATGTAGGAAAAAAAAAAAAATTGGCCACACAACATTCTCTTCAGGTCTGAAACCAAAGCAGCAGCTTTGAAAACTAAATACAAGTTGGCAGTAATGGGGAAAAGACAGTCTCCAGAAGGAAGGGAATGGCTTGTCCTGCCCTCAAGATTTCCAAAGAAAATATAAGATACATTAAGTGAATGCTCCAAAGCCATTTATCACAGTAAGTGAATTTATGACTTCTCAGAGATGTCCTTACTTGGGGCTGGAGGCAAAGGGAAACATCCTCAGCCTGCTACTCCTAACCAGCTCCTTGGGCTGCTTCAGCTTTGCAGTCCTTGCAGTCTGCAGGGCCAAGTATGACAGCTATGTCACAGTTATTCTTAAAAAAAATCATAAAGTAGTTTCCCTTACTTTATAGGAACCCAACAGTTTGTTCCCCTTTCTCTTTGACAACTTAATTCATGGCCAAATAGACAAAAATATTAAATTAACCAATACATGGGTAACTTTCACATAGCAGGTAGCAATTAGATTTATCAGATCCTACCCCAAAGCAAAAAGTAACCATAGAAATGTTTTAACATTAGAGAGAAAAGACAGATTACACTAAATCCAGAGATACCTTTTATAGATAGATGTTTAATTTAATGAGATTTCCTTGGGTCAATTTAGTGAGCTCTTGGTACAAATTCAACATCAGGGGCTACTCAACAAAATCAGTGTAAAGAAAAATCTTGAAGAAACCAAATTTTTAAAATGCTCTCCTATGAAGTAATAACAAACAATGTGTTGGCATCACAGCATTGTTGTCAGTATGACAAGACAGTCAGTAATTATGTGAAAAACATTTCAACCCATATCCATATTCTAGTCCAGAAGCTGCTTACAATAAAAAAACAAAGAACACTCACAATGACTTGCCAATAGTAATGGTTCTCATTTCCCAATATACAGCACCAGCTGAACAAAGTTATTAAGAAACTGAAAATTTGGAAATCCACTGAAATTAATTTCTTGTAAGTGCAGGCAGAACAACAGTTGGGGAATCCTACACTTGAAAGAATATGGGAAGGAGAAACTTGGATAAAACAAGAGTGTTTCCATTGCTAAGGCAACAGAGAAGCATAAATAAAATCCAGGAAAATAAAGCAATTTTGAAGAGTTTTACAAGCTGAATAAAAACCTGATAGGAGTAGGGTAAGATGTGGTTAAAGCTGGGAACACCAACACCATCAGTGGCAAACCCCTCCAAATAAGCACAGTGTTTTTCTTAGGCTCTCTTTGTAACAGCAATAACAATGAAATAATGATCAAGAAAAAAAAAAAAAAAAGAAAAAAAAGAAAAAAATAGGAAAAAGCCCACATCTCTAAGAAGAGATGAATGAAATGACCT
Organism: Buphagus erythrorhynchus; assembly: GCA_013400855.1. Taxonomy (NCBI): domain Eukaryota; kingdom Metazoa; phylum Chordata; class Aves; order Passeriformes; family Sturnidae; genus Buphagus; species Buphagus erythrorhynchus. The sequence goes on along the minus strand of VZTT01078367.1, from coordinate 1,378 downwards.
CATCCAATGTCTGATGGTTAATCCCAGTGTCCCCATGGCACTGAAATCCCAGGAAGAACACTTGGCACTTCCCACTGCCAGCTTGCACTGGCAAAACTGATTAAACAACTCTGGCTGTGCAAAACCAGCTGACCTAAAGGATGAATTATTCATAAAAGGAATTCCCAGCAAGTTCTCACTGATGAATTGATGCTGCTGCTGACTTGCAAAACTGGCTGCTTTTACTTCATTAGTTAAAAATAGTTTAATTTCTGAAATGACTGCACTGAACAAGTTTTTCATTTTCCCAAAGCCTCACATATTTTAAGGGAATAACTTCAGATGAAAGCACTCCTTACTCAGGTGGTGTTGATCACATTTGAGCTCTCAAACACACCAACAAAGACACATGAACATTCCAAACCAACTGTCACACAGGAATTGATCCCCCTGCAGCTGCAGGAAAAGAAACATTTTCAAATGAAAATTGATCCTGCAGTATGCAATAGCATACCTGTCTGATATTCAGGAATTCATTATTGTGTGAGTAAAGGAAGATAAAGTGAGAAACACCCAATGATGTAAATAGCTTTATGCCCTGTCCAGTAAAAATATTAAATCATCAATTACCTTTTCAACTGAATATTTGAGTAAAATGACATCTCACCTGAAGATATGATCAGTTCCAGTGAAATGCTTACAGATCTCAAATGAGAATTGAGTTAACCATGGACAAAGGATATGAAAGTGCCAAATTAAAACAAAGGTGCCAGGGACCTTTTGTACACTGAATTTCAGACAGGTTTTAAATATGCTGAACAACAGCCTAGAAGTTGGTTACCTGGGCACAAATCCTGTGGCTCCAAGAATTCTATAATCATCAAAGCACCATAAAGCCAATATTAAAGTTTTAGTTTATAATGACAAATATTCACTACAGGTGAATTAGAGTGGTGTTTTAATGTCTTTTCTTACCCATTCCCTTCCAAAGCACAGATAAATTATTACTCTTTTTACAAAGCTATTTATTTAAAACTCACTATATTGACATTTAATAAATTTTGATTATCTCATAAACTGAAAAATACAACTCTTTCCTACTTGTTGGGTCATAGACCTGGAAATGATGAGGTTGGAATAAAGTTCATCCCTGCATGTCCTCCATTTCATATGCAACAACGACTTGCCATATGCCACAGATGAATTAAGAGAACTCATAGAACAGCAAGAAATACAAAGTGGCCTTTAAGATGTCCATGTGTACAAAAAGATGGTGAAGTCCAGCAAGCTTTATTGTTGCTTATTTGTTGTTCCTCTGGATGAAGCAATTTTCTGTTAAACTGCTTTTATTTACACCCCTCCACGTGAGCCCCCACAGCTGCTCAGCTGGGAAACCTTC
>VZTT01078366.1:0-10316 GCA_013400855.1 Buphagus erythrorhynchus | reverse complement strand
ATGTGCCCTCAGTTTGCTGGTATCCAAATAAGTCTTAAGGGATTCCAAGGATTTATGTGCCTACATGACACCCAACACAGACACCAGGAGCACACTGTGCTACCAACCATTCATCTATTTCAGCTACTTCACTCTAGCCCTCTGTGTTTCTATTCAGGCAGACTGGCTCCTGTTGAGAAAAAAAAAAAGGTGTTTGTTTGTTTTTTTAAGTGATCATAGGAAAGCATATATCAGAAAAAAAAAAAAAAAAGAAAGGACCTATCTACTTCTTACATCTCTATTATTTCTATTGTTCACGTATGCCTCAGGTACTTTCCCAGACATGTTGCCTTCTGTTTTTAACATTGCCATCTGGGAATCAGATACTGCACATCTTTTGTGGTGCTGTTCAGCAGGGAGGGAATTTGTTATTGCTCCTCACAGACATTTCTGACTTGATGCAGACGGATAGCTCAGAAAAGAGGGATGCCATGGGCTTTATGGCCACTGCATTTCAGCTCAGGGAAAAGCTATGGCTTGTGTGCACTGCACAGCTTGGGATGAGCTGAGAGAGTTCTCAGAACACCTGCAAGCCAGGCCATGTCCATGGGGTCCAAACTCCTCACTGTTGGGAAGATATTCAGTGAGTTAATCCTGCACTGGACCATCTCTCAATCTGGCACACTTACTGAGTGTAAGTGTGTAATTATTTAATAATAATTTGCTTTTTGTAAATCCAAGGAAAGCAGAGGTGATCTCCACACAACAGGCACATGCCAAAACAGACTAAACTCCAGGGCAGTTAGAGCTCAGTGCAGGAGCAGATGCAGAACTGAGCTTTGTGGCTTGGACCCATCTCTTGAAGTTGATTCTGACAATTTCCTGATTCAGAGCCTTGTGCTGTAACCACAAACTCTCCATATCCCACCCTCTTTGGTCTCCATCTCTGTCTGGTCCTTTAACTAAATACTGCTCAGTAAATGCTTACAGATTCCAGAGGAGAGGCTGCTAGTTCAAAGTCTTGCATTATCCAGACAGCTGCAAAGGAAAATTAAGAGCAGCAAGAACCAAAACAGAGCCAGGAAAAAAGCCTGGCTTTGAACAGTGACAGATACCTGCTTAAGACATGTGTCTCCAGCCTGTTACACCCACTGCTGAACACAAAGATGCTTTACCAAACCGTGCAACCACTTGGATGTTCAGGTGTGTTACTCCGGAGTGAGCTGCTGCCGACTCTGGCAATTTAGTGAGATTATTTTCTTTGTAATAGAGCAATAATCTTTCCATCCTAGAAAGCAGAAGGGCTGCCACCCTGATGTTGCTACAGAGCTGCAGGTGAGAGGAGTGGAACAATACCCCTGTATCACAGGGAAGAAGACCTTGTGGGATATTGAGAAGCAAAGAAACTGTGACAGAGTGTGCATATGTGTGATTTCTTCTTTAAAAATAATCTCTGCAGACTTTCTTTTTTTTTTCTTTAAGACACAGTGACTAAAAATGTCTTTTCAAAAATAAATCAAGCCTAAGGCTGGGTCTGAAAGCACTTAATGAGGGGTAAGAGTGGTTGAAAAAAGGAAAAAGAAAAATTCCCATGCTATTCCTAGCAGTGACTCCCCCACTTCTGCATGTAAACTGTAGCTGCATCACACCAGAGCACTTCCACCAGTTTCAGACCAATACCTGGCCCACTTAGGGCAGATGATTGGAGAGCAGAGACTCTGTTGAGACCTTTATCTCCTAAAGGCACTGGGCACCCCATCATGTACATCTCCCAGCATGGCACAGCATCTTCAAAATCACGAGGGCATGACAAGGTTTAAAGCAAAACTGCACCACACAATAGGATGAAACCTGTTGTGGACAACATGATGGAAAAGTTGTTGGGGAGCTGAACTGAGTGGAGTTAAAAACTGCAACTGCTATTCAGCCTTTTTAAAATGAAAACCAGGCCTTTCAGACAAATCCTGTTATGTTCTTTGGAGAGGTTAAAACTTTTGTTGGGAAAAGTGACTTTGGATGGGATAGATTTTCGGTGAGGTGGTTGACTTAGCAGACTCTCTTACAAATATTAATAGCATGATATGAATAGCACAAGCTCTGCATGGCTTAGAGAGCAGTGAGATCAAAGTTCTTCCAAATGAGCAGTCCCTGAGAAGTCACATTCCCAGAGGAGACCCTCAGGGACTGACAGGACATCACTAATTTTCAATGCTTATACCCAGTGCATGAAAGGTGATGCACAATGACTGCTGTCCAAACCTGCAGATGACACCAGGCAGGTGGGGAGGTGGCTGATGTGGGTCACTGACAGGCAGAGCACGTGTGTTCAGGCAGCCAGAGCCCTGTGCCTAGGAAACAGGGATGCAGCTGCCTGCATGAAGGAGAACACCTACCTTGGAAAGTGGAGGAAGTCAGGAAAGGACACTGGAGGCAAGGTGTGACATTGCAGAGTGATAAGGGTGAAGATAGGAGATGCAGACTAAAGACTGGACCAGCTCTGGTTCCACAGAGGGTCTTGAACAGAAAAATAATTTACCCTTTACTGGTCTCTGCATTTTAAGAAGAAATTTAAGAGACTTGAAGAATTCAATGTGCTAAATTCATCCAGAAAATGAGAGGTGGTGTCATTACACTGTGTAAGCGTCATCAGGACAAAATGGTGGTAGGTAAAAAAAATCTTTAACTGCAGGTAAGGCCCCTGACAAGAACACTACAGCCCAGAAAGTACAAGTAAGAAAGTGGCATGTGTTGTATCAGTGAAGACACACTTTGGGATGAACTCCAGAGGCAGGATTGGACCCATGTTTCTTTATGCCATCAAATCCAGCCTGGCTGCCCTCCTAGGAGGTCTGATTGAGATCAAGCTGTGCTTTGCCAAACATGGGTTAAACACAGAGGTAAGGGGGTGACAGTCATGGATCCTAAAGTGCTGGAGCTCAGGAGAGAGTGTCCAGCCCTCCCTCACAGCCATGAATTTTGGGACTGAGAACTACAAAGCTGAATAGAAAAAATATTATTTAGAAGGCCTGTTGCCTCTTGGAAGGTACAAGAGTGTGAGAAAGGAAGTGAAAAACCTGGGAGCTCTTGGTAACTTCTTCCAAACTGATAAACATCCCCAAAACCCCTCAATCCTTTCTCTTTTATTGGCTTTTCAATGCTGTAAGTGGAATAAACTGATTATTTCATAGATGTTTGTTGGTAGTGATCTTTTTAGCATGCTGGCAAATTGCTCCTGTTTGGTTTGGTTTTTTTTGAACAACTATGGTTGGGTTTTCCACTCTTTGTTTGCAAGGGTTTGTTTAGGACTTGCTGAGAACAAGTTAAACACAACAAATGAGCTTTGGACAGAGTTTTGAAAGAGATTTATTCTGTGGTCATTCATTCTCCTCTGTCAGGAAGCAAGTCCCATATGCAGGCACAGCTTCTGAGAAAGTTTTTCCCTTATGTTAACCACCATCCTTGCTTAGTAGTGGTTGCAAGGCAGTAAGTTGAAGACCAAGGGCCCAACCCAGAAAGATAACATGAGGTATTTTACCCTTAATATTGCCTGGCAATTAGTTCATGTGTTGATGAACTATTAGAGATGGAGTTGGAGGATACTGAGGAAAAAAAGTCAAGTCATGAAATTCCCATAGAAAGTCAGTGGCAAACCTAGGATTAACACCAAAACCATACAGTCTGTGGGTCTAACAAGCCAAGAATGAGCAGGGCAGGTAGTAAATCTAGGAGAGCAGTGTGAAGGTCAAAAGCTCTGGAATTAAAGAGCAGTGAAAGAATGAACCAGAAATACAGCTGCTGAAGGAAATAATTCATGCAATGTTGATCATCTTATCCCCATATGCTTGTAATAATTTTGACAAGCATTTCATTTTATCTGTTGTTATTAAGAAAATTATTCCTTTAAGGGCAAAACCTTACTACATTTTCAGGTCAACTTGATTCTGGGAATCAGTCTCACTTGCCTGTGGTTTTTGCTACTGGGCCAAACTTAATCCCTGGTGTATTTCTTTTGACTTGGTGGAATTATGTTGAATATCAGCTTGGCCTAAGGGCCTTTAGTTATATTGCCAATGGGTTTCTTTAAAGGGATATTTCCCTACTTTGAATGCAGTGATTCCGGGCAGTGATTTTCATTTTGCAATCTGGAAGGACTCCTGCATATCTTAACAAAGTTTTAGTTACTCTGATCCTGAAGGAACCTTGTTTGGCAGCAGATGACTTGTCTCACGATGGTCCAGCTGCAGGCAGGTGTGTGCGTGTGCTCGGGCTGCTCTGTGGATGGCAGCCTCGAGAGCCGGCTGCCAGGTGCCTTCCCCCCACTGAAAGAACCCGGGAAGAGCCATGGGAAGGGACAGCAAATGCACAACAGCCCCCCAAAAGCAGCGTGAATGCTGCTCACAGTGTTTCTGATTGACAGAGGAGCATCTTATCTTCCCCCAAAACCTCTGCACCCAGCCCTCCAGGTGTGTGTGTGTGTGTTAGGAGGGGAGCCAGAATTCTGATTAGAGGGATTATTTAGATTCCACTACCATGGGGAGCAGCCCTTGGTACATATCCTTTGCTTGGAGAAAGACAAAGGGAAGACCCAAAATAAGAAGGATGGGCCTTTCAGCATCCTCCACCCTGCACATCAGGGGCTGAGACATGTCACACGGGAAGGCAGGTGACTGCACACCCAGTGTCTCTGCACAGACTGCTGCTCCCTTGGAGTCATGAATCCATGCAGGAGAGGCTGTCACAGGGAGCTTCTCTTCTGATGAGGTCCTGGAGAAAAAGACAGATCTGCAAACTGGTGAGTGCAGGACAGTATCACGCCTGCTGAGATGGTTTAGTGGCACTCCCCTGCCCTGAATGTCCCAAGTGTTGACTGTTTCAGCTTGCTTTGACAGTCAGGTTATTCCCCAAGTGCTCCAAATCACTGCGGAAAAAAAAAAATCTTTTTTGATCTTGCTTCATGCAAGATGTGAAACCTACTAATGAACCTGAGTGTAACCAGCCTCCGGTTATTTGCTTAAAACTGAGCAACACACGAGGCTGATACTGCAGTTCTCAAGAGAGATTTGTCCCTGGGACAAAAGAGACCTGAAAGAGACCTGAGAGAGCCTGGAGCTAGGTTCAAACAGGCTGGGAAAGCGTTATGCAAAACAGCAGCACAGAATGTAGGGTACATGATGTACTTGTGAGCTTCTAAACTGAAAAATCTTCCTGTAGGGACTGATAATGGGCATGTCACTGAAAAGCCAAGTTTACCTTGCCTTGCAGAGGACCCGTGTTCTTATTATGACTGTGTCTGGTCAGAAGACACAGAAGACTTTTTACTCTTGATGACTTGATATGATGGGACAAGCAAAGTCTGAGCTCTGGGGTTGCTGTGGGCTGTTCCAGAACACAAGTGTGCATCAGAGGAGGGCAGGGTTTGAGGGAGCAGGGCTCAGGGGTGAGCTGCTTCTGCAGCTGCTGTCAGCTTTGCACAGGATCCAGCAGCCTGTAAAGCACAAAACTACTTGGATAGGGTTTGGATCTACACAGCATCACATAATGGATTTAATTACTGTGAGGGAAGAGAGCTGATGTGATTTTTCTACACTACAGCCCTTGTGCAGAAATGGTTGTTGATCCAATCATCATCTCTGGAGATCTCAGCTCTCCCCCACCCTGCCATCTCCATATGTCTTCCTTGAAGACCATCTGCCTTGGCATATAGCAAACCAAAGGCAAATGACAGTCACCAACCTCCACTTGTTGCTCCATCTCCATCTCAGGGAGACCAAGTCTGAAGGTGGTTCTCCTAAGGAACAGTGGGAAAACCTGGAAGGCTTGGGATCTGTGTCATCTAAAGCAGGAACTGGCTGACTCAGAGAGCAGAAATCATTTGCTGTGGTGCCTGGAGACCTCTGAACAGCTGCAAAATCCCAGTACTGAGATCTCAGTAAGGTTGCAGTTGTGATTGGCTGGGCACATTGCCAGGGTGGAAGATTCCAGGATCGGCAGCCTCCTGGGAACACCTAGCAGCCAACACAAGCTTTGTAAAGACACCTGAAAATCCTTACTTAAAGCTTGTCAGCTTAACATTAATAACTGGGAGGGAAAGGGTTTGGAGCCACTGCAGCACAGCCTGTGAGGTGAAGCAGAAAAGCAAAATGGAGGAGAGAAGTGAGTCAACTCAGAGAAAATCAGCTGTGCCTTTTAAAAAGCATGACTGGAAACGTGCTCTCCCCACAGACTGGATTGTTTTTACAGGATCATACACACATACAGAGAGCAAAAGTAAAAATAGCTAAGGGGATGATCATTGCAAACTGCACCAAATAACAATTCAATAATACGATTTTAATTAAGAAATCCACGGCACCAAATAAATTCAAGATTTGGCACAACAGCAGTGTCCAATAGCCATAAATAAAGCAATTTGCTAATGACTGCACATTCCAGCTCATTTTCCTTGATGTTTTCCATGGCGTCATTCTTCTGAACCACAGGTTTTCTTTTAATCTCATCTCAATCTACACCACTATTAGGTGCTGTGCTTCTTCCTTGACAGCACTGTATTTGAATGGCCACTAACCAAAGCCAGAGAAGGTGAGGCTGGAACACAACCTTGTCTGCTGCAGGCTGAGCCCCAAGAAGGCTGCAAGTCACGCCCCGACTGCACGAGTCACTCACACATAATCAGCTGTGGCTAATTCAGAGCCAGAACCACCCCTGTGGCCCCTAACAGCTTCTGCACTTGGGATTCAGTTGGCTCCACAGGTTTGACATGTCATGACAGAGACATTTCTTCTTCACACAGCTCATTTTGTCCTGAGCTAATGAGAGATTAACTAACCCATAGCAGCAAATCAGCTGCTGCTAGTCTAGGGAGGGCATCTCAGGTTCTCTCCTTAACGAGCTTCACATTTGGCTTTTCTTAGCTGAAGGAGAATTCATCAGCACAAACATCCTGCCAGTGACATGGTCCTTATCTGACAGATGGAGCCCAAGGAGAACTGTTTGCAATGACCTAATGTTGTTTGCTGCTCACCTGGCAAGACACCAGTGAGCTGCTTCTCCCATGCCCCAAGAAGTCACTAAACAGATGCTCATGGCTCCCAAACAAAAAAGACTTCCCTCTTCTTAAATAAAGTCAGGGTTTACAACAGATCAAAAGCACTTTGGAGCCATTTTGTCTCTTCTGCTGCATCTGGGTGTTTGTGGGACCCTGTTTCTGCATAGGGTTGTCCCCTCTGTGCTGCTCTCAGAGCCCAAGGGAAGGTGAGGACTCAATGGCATTTAATGTGTCCTGTCGGGAGATGATTAACCCTTTTGTCACCACTAAACCAGAAGGGAACATCTTCCTCTTTTTCTCAGTCATTAAATTTTTTGCATACTGGAATTACATGCATTAAACAAGGAAGTTTTCCAGTAGGTGCACATCCTTGAGTCTTTCAGTAGAAAGCAATTTGAGTGTCCATAATCACAGAGTATCTAACAAACCACAAAAGAAGCCTTCTTAATTTTAACTTCTTTTGGCCTAAGATGGGTAGGACCTAAAGTTGGGGTTTGACAAGCTCAGAATTACTTTGCTGCTACCATAAAATCACATTCTAGGAGAGATTTGCCATTTGGTGTTGCTGCATCTGCTTCATTCCTCTTCAGAGTTTCCACCTCAAAATTCTTCTTATTCAGTCCTCTTTTCTTATGCAACTTTATAGGCTGTGGTAGATGGAGATAAGGAGGCCAAGTCCTTAAATGATCTGTCTGTCCTATTTTGCAACCTCAGTGACAGCAAATATTAATGTACATGTGTTCACTGCCCAACTCGTTTGACCACTCTATGTGGACATTTTGGTGGCAAGCAAAAGCCTTCCACACAGTGACTGATTCTCCAAACACCACAGAAATATGGTTAATGTTGTTGTGATCTCCCAGAAATGCTTTTCCTTTACAGCCATTCTGCTTTTTTTTGCACATCGAGGTCCAGCACTTCTCTTGTGCCAAGCTCTTCCTGGACTGTGCCTGTGTTACACAATTGTGCCCTTCAGACTGAGGCAAGGATTAAAGGTGTCCAAATTATTAGGAAATCAGAGGAGTGAAAGGTCAGGGATCTTTCTATTTTCTCTCAGCTTGGTAGGTGGTTGCTGAAAAATCACAAACGCACTTTGAAAATGGGGAGTAGCGAGGTGCAGCTTTCCCAGCACTCCTTGGCATTCACGTCTGTGAGTGAACTATTTACAGGTATGGCAAAGCGTTACTAATCTCTGAGCTATTTAGAAAGGAAGTACCTCTAGGATCTCCTCATTTTTCTTCCCTATTTCTCAAACACCATTGAGTCACGCTGTATCTCCTCCCCTCCTGAAAAACTGCTTTGCAGAGCTCCCTGAAGAAAGAAAAATGTCCCTAGACAGTGAAACAAACAATCCCAAAGGGATTGATCATGACCTAGTAACTGGGTAAAAAATCCTGGAGACCCTGGAAAGGACAGGTCAGTACAGAGGCTGCCTGAGGACTCAGCTGCTCTCCAGCCCCAGGGAGGAACTCTCTTATCAGGGCTTGGAGCCCAGCTGGAGACAATCTGGACCTGACCCTTCTCAAAGTTCATGTCTGTTTGGATGGAGGGTTCTGATTCAGACAAATCTCTGCTTTCAGACAGCCTCTTGGAAGACAGGGCTGCCAGTTGGCTTTGCAAGGCTTTGCTGGATGTCCACTTACATCTGAACTTTCCCTGTTTCCTTCCCGTCCTCTCCAGTATGCCTGTCTGCATCTGGCTTCTCTTTCAAACTTAGCCCCAGATGCATTACATTGCAGCTTGGTTCCCTGGATGCTGTTGCAAATGGCAAGAATTTCTGAACAGAATTCCCAAAGAAAGCCATGCTGAAGAAAGGGCTGAGAAAAAAGGAAACCTCACCATTGCTATTTAATTTTTTTCTGAGCCCGTACTTCTTGTGTTGCTAGAGTTTCAGAGAAAAAAGGAAGTGTGTATAAAGGCTGCCTTGAACAACAGGAGGATGCTGGCTCAGGCAGTGAAGAGTGAAAAGAAGAAGTAGGCACTGTGGGAGAACTGGTAAAGATGAGGTGGGTGAAAGAGGTGCTTCAACACCTGGTCTGTGAGCAGTGGGGACTGGACAGCCATTGAAACAGGCTAGGCAGTGCTTGAACAACAAACATGGAATAAAAGACCTTTGCAAAGAAAATAAAAAAACAGGGATTTTCTTCACAGTAGGATAATTCTGAAAGGCAAACACCAAGGGACACTGTCCCTGCTTCCAAACATAACCCCACAAATAGCAAAGGAAGAAAGCCAGAGTTCCTGAGTTCTGGTTTTGGTGCAGCACTAACTTCTCTACCAGAGCACCTACAAATTGCAGGTGCTGCAGGCAGCTTTCAACAGCAAATGCAAAAACATGGAGCGGGGTCCTGAGAACCAGGAATAAGCAAGTCAAGCTTGACTCAAGGGGATCTAAGAGCATTTAGTGCCTCATAGCTCTGGCCAGCTTCTGACCATCTGAGAAAAATGGAGCATGTCTCACCTGCCACAGACGGTGCTGGGAGGTTAATAATGGCATTTCACGTCTGAAGCCCTGTGACAGAAAGCTGCCACGTAACACCACACTTTATTCTAGCCTAAAGCCAAAGTCTCCTCCACCCAAATAAATATGTATTTGTGTTGCCTGCCTCCCATTTTTAATCTACTAACGATTCTTACCAGAAAAATAATAAATAAAAATATCTGGCCATACAAATGTGCCAAGAGCTTGGCTAATCAGCAGGATTCTAGTCTGTCACTACAGATTTTGGCAGCCTTGTGTCAAGAAAATGAGGCAACCCCATTCCTGGGAACCAGTGTGATGGAAAGCGCTTCCAGCTGATTCGAGTTGTTTATTCTAGGTGAAAGTTTGCAACATTTCCATTTGGTTTCACCACTGTGAGCTTTGCCAGGACTTTTTCCCAGGCAAATGAATGTTTTCTCATTTCTCTGCTTGATCTCCTATTTACAGACTTAGTTGCTCCATTGCTTTTGTTACTCTGGAAGGTGTTTACTTGGTCAAGAATGGGTTTCATCTTGTGAGACGTGCAACACTTTTGTCTCCTGCTGACTTTAGTTAGACTGAAGGGCTAGCATGAGCAAAGGATCTGTAGTCTTGAAGAAGAATAAATTATGCCAGAAGAAAAGCCAGAACCTGGGCAGGAATGCATTAAGCATTATTATTACATTTCTATGCAAGTATTTAACCTGTTAGTGCTTTCACGGAACAAGGAAATGCATGGAAAATACTCCTTTCATGGTTCTACAGTGCAGATTAGCCTGGCATGGGTTGTTAGCCATACCTGCAGCCTTGCAGAGCTTTGGCCTGAAGAAA
>VZTT01078350.1:0-17224 GCA_013400855.1 Buphagus erythrorhynchus | reverse complement strand
TACAGATAGGTGAAGGCAAAATAGACACATAATCATGAAAAGCTACTTTTCTTTTTTTTTTTTTTCATTTTTCTGTTTCTGGGTGAGTTGGGTTTTTTCCTCTGAACTTGCTGGTTTTTGCATTTTGTTTAATAAAAGTGCTGAATGATGGTACCTCCTTTTTCTGCTCCTCCTAAAATCTTTCACATGCTCCTGCAGCAAAGCACATAACAGTTGCTATTTTTATTGTGCAGATTTTCTAGAAGAAATGTAGCTTTGAAAATAACTTCTGTTATTTTCTCTTCAATCCTTTTTTTCAGCCTTATGAAGTGTTACCTGTAGCTTAGTTTCCCTTTTCTTGCCTAATTGTGCTTCCACCCTCATTACCTTCCAGCCTTTCCACAAAGGCAGCTTGGCTCCATGAAAACATTACCATCACCTCCATTGGCAGGAATGTTTAAAAAGGGGTTTCTGCTCTGCACATTGCTTTCAGATTTCAGCATTTACTGTTCTGCATAACCCAGCACTGACTTCCTGAAAATTGTTCACAAAATCCTGATCCCAGTGCCAAGCTGTCAGCAAACCCCTAGCCCCTGTGGAAGGCTGGCTCTCACCCTGACCTTCACCCACAGCCCTGGAGCAAGGATTTGAACTTGTGCTGTCTCCATTGCAGGGCATTTAGGGAGCTTGGAATATTAGACTAAGCTTGCAGTCTTTATCTTTCTCAAGCTTCAAAATCCTTTGAAATTCTCTATACTATATGCAGATCTCTGGGTATAGTGAATTTAAACTGCTTAACATTGACTTAATTTGCTTAGTAACTTCTTACAGATTGTTGGAAAGAAGACCAGTATATTTCTATTATGGGATATCATAGAGTTTGGGTTTGAGCTGGTCTCTTGATTTTTTTGTATCCTAGTGACAGCCACCTTGGTATTATACTTTATGGATCACAAATTTCATCTGGAACCTGAGAAATCTTCACTAGTGTAGGTTTTGTTGCTTGTTTTTGTCAAAACTCACATGGTCCCATAAGCAATTTTAGCTTCACTGAATTACTCTTCAGTATATAAGTGTTTATTAAAAAAAATCCTGAGTAGCAGCAGTTGATGGTTTTATGATTGACTACAGTGATATCTCCTAGCAACATGACTGAAAGAAGATCATCCCACACTGTTCATTTGTCCAGAGATTTCCAGATTGCTGTGTTTTATCATGATGAGGCTGACTAAGTCACCTCACTTCACCAGTACTCCCTGCAGCACATTTTCTGCCCATTTTGTGTTGAAAAGGGTTCTCCAAAGTCACATCTAAGGTGTAAGGCTTTTTCCCAGAGTCCTGTTTTGGGATTTGCAAAATCCCTCCCAGGCAGCTGAGTAGTGCTACCCCACATCCCCAAAGCATTCACTTCCCTTGGCTGCCCTTTCCCAGCAGCTCTTGTGTGCCAGGGCTTGCAAAGGCTGGAGGCCTGTGGAGTTCACTTTGTTGTCTGACACGGGATTTCAGAGCCAGGTACAGCCTGTGGACCTTTCATCTGGCACCTCTCTGGGCTGGTGACGACGACAAATGAGTAACTTGCTCACAGTCAACATCATTTCAATAATCCTTTATTTTAAAGAGAGTGCTGTTGTTGATAGTGAACAATGCTCCTCTTCCAGGATATGTCACAGGTGAGATTCTGCAAGAAGCTATCCTGCAGTCCCCCACTTCCTCATGGCACTTCCATCTGCTTTCCCAGAGCCTCCTCTGGCTGGGAGGACACTGTGTCCCCCCACAGCTGCTGTGTTGGCCTGAGGCTGGTCAGCACCCAGCTGTGATGGAGGCTTTGCTGGGTGGAGGTGGCAGAGATGCTGCCTTTCCACACTGCTGGGGTGCCCAGCACTGAGGGAGAAGTGCTGCTGGAGCACAGGCTGCTGTGGTGTGTGCCCTGTGACACAGAGCAGGGCTCTGCCTGGCTGCCTGCTGCATGAGCCCATGCAATTAATGCCTGCTGCATGAGCCCATGCAATTAATGCCTCTGTCCCTGTTCACAGCCCTGTGTACCTTCAGGAGCAGTGTGTGGCACTGTGCTGCAGGTGACCAAAGCTGCTTGGGAAGAGCTGCTCACTGCACGTGGGACAGTGCAGGGCTGGGGGAGCTGCACCAGCTCCCCGTGGTTTGTTCTGCTTTTCAAACCCCGGAGCTGCCACTGAGCTCTCCCTGGGGACATCCCTTCTCTCCATGTGCCATGTCCCAGCAGCACCTCAGCTGGATTTGTGCTGCAAAGGAGGCTGAGAGAGCATCAGAAGTTTTCCAGGCCCTGCCCCTGTATCTCTTACTTGCATGGCCTTAATTTTAATTTCTTTGGGGTAAGTTCTAAAAGCTGCATGTTTTTTACATGACTTAGAAGGCAGTTTAAACAAATCCTGTGAAGGTACCTTGGGAGTGTTCCCACTATCCCTGTCCAGTGCCTGATACAAATTGTGTTCTTCACTTTGTTATTTAAACTGCTGGCAGGTGAGTTAATTAATTTTAACAGAATGCTACAGGGCGAGTTTGGCAAATCTAATTATTTGAAGGGCGCTCAGAAATGTTAAAAAGTCTCTTTTAAGGCCAAATCTGAAGAAAATGTGCAATTAATTAACAGTCTAGTATTTTTCGTAAAAAAAAAATAAAAAGAGAGAGAGAAAAAAAGAAGAGGCCAGTTCAACTAAAGTAATTACTTTTGTAGTAGTTGTTTAAAAGTCCTCCAAAGCCCTTGGCTTTGTTCAGGTACACGTCTCTGATACCTTTATAGGTTTATTTTCTACATTTGGATCAAGTTAACACATGCTTCTCTGTTCTGTCTTGGCCTACCTTGGTGCTGTGGCAGCAAATCCACAGCAGGGAGATCAAAATGGGGATATTGAACCAGTCACACAGAACCAGCCACCCTGCAGAGCGACCAGAGATATGGGTCTGCTAAACTGGATCAGCCAGTGCAGGCACTGCTGGAATCTGTGTGAAAGAGTCGACTTCCAGGGAGGGTTAATCAGAGGCTGCTTGGTGTGGAGGGAATCGTGCAGGAATGCTGAGGTTATCCCAGCAACCTTGCAGTGACTGTCTCATCTGATAGGTATTTTCATTCCTTAGGATCTTTTTAAGTCACCTCTCTGCTCCCTTGGTGGTGTGAATAAGGTTATCTCTACAGGGCATGCAGATAAAGTGTCCCCTAGAGCCAAGAGATTTGCAATATTTTTCTTGTCATTTCCCTTTCAAGCCTCTGTCAGTAACAATTGAATTTGGCCTGCTGTATTCATGTTAGGAAATCAAGGGAGTGGATTTCTATGAATGTTTCTGTACTCATGTATCAGCTCCACCCTTCCTGGTTATGAGAATCCCTCCGAGGTGAGAGCAGCGAGTTCCTGTCGCTGCCTCTGGCTGTAAACCATGACGTGTTGAACAGCTGACTGTTGCTGTGCTTGAAAAGCACTGATGAAGGATTGTAAGGAGTTAAATCCTGCTGTAATTTCAGGTTGTTTCCCTTTAGTCATGTTCCTCTTGAACTGAACACTCTTCAGAACACCTCTTCAGATTAGACTCTTTTATTCATGCAGGGGCCAAGGTAAATTTGTAACAGAAGTTTTCTTTCACTTGTGAATAACCTTGAGAAAGATTCTTTCAGCCAGTAGTTTGACCAGCCTTACAGAGAGAAGAATTGAGCGATTTTGACTAATCTCATCATGTTGAAAAAGGCGCACTAAAAAACAAAAATATTAAAAATGCAGTGGTTGTGCAAAAGTCCATTCTCACTACATTTTTCCAAGTAACCATTTCAAGCTTTTATCTGTTGTTGAGCTTTGTTTCTATCACTAATAAACCTGTATGAGACAAATAATGAAATATTGATTTGCCAGCTTGAAAACTTTTTCAGCTGCCATTTTATTCAGTGCATCCATTGGCAGCACAGCAGAATGGAGGTTTTATTCTGGACTGAATGAACCCATTGGTTTGAGCATTACATTGCATTGTAACTTAGCAATAAAATTGCAGGGCACATTTATGCCATCTGTTTCATAGTGGAAAAACAAATAACATTTTAGTGATGGCCTCAAAGAATAAATCTGGATTTAGAAAAGAAAAATAATTGGAGCTTCTAATGTTAGGAACAGCCTAAGATGTTGCACAGCCTTCTTCCCCCATTGTTGCTCAGCTGCAAAATTCCCCCAGGTGTTTCTTGGTTTAGGCATCCTTAAATGTTATAATCTGCTGGGTTAAGGGCTCAAAAAAAATCTCTAAGTCATAGAACACTGATTCAACAGATGTTTGCCTCCTCCTATCTCATCTATTGCTTTTATCAGGTTTCCATTTTTGGAGTGGGCAGGCACAAAAGCAGTCAGGTTGCATTGCTCCACCATCAATCAGTGATAGAAAACAAAGTTAAAAAGTCACAATCGATGAGCAAGAGACAAACATGAAAGAGTTTTGTTCAATCTTTCATCAAAACAATGTAAAATCTAAGACATGAACCCTGTGTTATCAGAAAAAGAAGGAATTAATTATTGTAATAAACATAGAATGTGTAGAAAATGTTTTTTCCTTGGGAAATGAGTGATGTAAGATAAGAGGGTTCTCTTATTCTGTTCTCTCATCAAATATTTGATATTGTAGTCCTTATGTTTTTAAGTAACCTGTGACCTGAAAGAATGGTCCAAAAAGTAATGTCCTTGTAGCTGTTGAAATCTGTAGATACTGAATGTGATTAAGATGAGCAATGAATCTTACTATTAATTATATTTGTTGAAAAGTTATAAATGTTATGGTTTATCTACCTAATAAGAAATTTCAAAAAAGTCTTTCTTCACATTCAAACTGAAAGAGAGCAGGTTTAGATTGGATATTAGGAAGAAGCTCTTTACTGTGAGGGTGGTGAGTCCCTGGCACAGGTTGTTCAGAGAAGCTGTGGCTGCCCCATCCCTGGCTGTGTTCAAGGCCAGGCTGGATGGGCTCTGAGCAATCTGGGATAGAGAAAGGTGTTACTGCCCATGGCAGGGGTTTGGAACTAGATTGTCCTTGAGGTCCCTTCCAACCAAAGCCATTCTGTGATTTTATTCTATGATTCTTTGATGGGCAGGGTCTCTTGCAGGGAGTTTCTCTACAGTTTCTTGCTGTTTTCTATGCCCTCTTTCCCAATCCTCTCTGATATATCTGGATGGCCTTTTGTGATGGTATCTGTCCAAAGTCTGCATAGTCTCTTATTTAAGAGGAAAGGAGAAGACAAAAGATGCAGGGGTGTTGAAGCCACTACTTTCTGGTCCAGCTACAGCACTGTGGTGCCTCAGGGCATCTGTGCAAACTCCCAGTGTCAAAACCTCTCACTAGCATGTCCTGCTCTGTTCAGCTACCTTATCCCCAGTTCCTAGTCCTGGTTTCTTACCTGCCAAAACCTGGCACTTTCCTACAGCCCCCCCACCCCCTAAAATGCTGCTTCACAGGGTAACACCTTCAGAGCTGATGGCCTGAGTCTACCACCAGCTTCTGTGAAGGAGGTTTGAATCCTCACCCAGCTCTCTCCAGTAGGCACCTGGTTACCTGCCTGGCACAAATCAGCACCTGTCAGATATTAAATGAAAAGGATGGAAGTGACTGGGTTTGTTTGTGTTTAAGCTGCAGAGGGCAGTTTTCTATTTTTTCTTTTTCTATTTTTTTTTCTTTTAAATAGTGTTTGCCAGTTTTAGGATGAGAGCTTGAAAAATGTCATTAAAATGAAGAATAGTCACAAGGTAATAAAGAAACAATCTTCTTGCTTTAATGACTTGAGCTAAAAGCTAAATGACTGTAGCAGCTCAGATTGTAAAAGCAGTGGGAAATTTAATGAACAGTGACCCCACAGGAAAGTCAATCTGTCTGTTAATGTTTAGTTTTGTCATTTCTTCTGAAAAGTAATAAACCTCTATTATATAATCTATTGGTTACAGAACCTGGGGTCAGGATCCCATTCAGCTTAACTCTGCCAATCTGTCTCAGCTGAAATTACTGACCTTCCCCATGAAATAAACATCTCAAGCAGGAAATAACTGTGCAGGTACTTGGGGAAACAGCTTTGGTTGTGGGAAAAGGAAATTGTCATGAACTTAACTGCAAAAGCTCTAAATGGTTTGCAAATTGCCTTAATGATAAGCTGATTCAGCCAGTTAAATTATGTAAAATATAATTAATGAAACTGTGATTAGTCAGTAGTGGCTGATGCCCCAGTTCTGTAATATGTCATTCATCTGGATGCTGTGGAATACTCACTGCAAATCTTGAAGCAAAGGTGGTAATCAAATAAGAGATAAAAATGTGAACCTCTTTGCTCATGTTTAGCTACTGAGAATATGTATTTACTTAACCAGATAGTGGGAAGAGACATGTTGAAAGTTGGGTGATTTACAGAAGTGTATTTTGACTGCAGCAAAGTTTGGATAGCACCATCCACACGGGTTGCTGCTGTGAGCACAGACCTGGAAGAGGCTACAGCAGTCTGCTTCTGTCCCATGCCACAAGACCAAACCAGCCCTGTCCTATAAAGTTCTTCATTTGGGCTAAAGTTTCAGCTTGGCTTTGTTTTAGTCTTATCTACCTCTTAAATCAGAAACTGATCCTGTTTGTTTGTGCTCTGTGACCAACATGTTTCAGTGGCTTTGCACAGCAGCTTGTGCTGTGAGAATGGGACTGTGCGTGGGTGGGAGGTCACTTTGGAAGTGGCTGAGCTGACAAAACTCTTCAGGCTTTGCCTCCTGTCTTTTTATTCACCAGTAAAACAGTGGCAATTATCCAAAATCCAACCTCTGCATGTGCACATCCATCACAGTGTTCAAATTTAACTGGAGATTTGTGAATTGTTTACAAACTGCATGTCACACTAAATCTGTACTTTCTTCTTTATGAAGCTTTTATAAAAATTGTGTAGCCCTATTTACATATGTGTCTTGCAGGTAACATTTCCTGTCCACTCAAATTTATTTTTGCTTAAAAGTCTATTGCAATTTGCTGTCAAACATTTAACAGAAGTAAAGAGTCACATTTTAAAAGTCACTGAACTTTTTATAATTTCCACAATTTTTCCCTCTTTTTCCTTTTTTGTTGCTGGCTGGCATCTGGTTCTGAGGGTCGGAAAAACTGCTTTTCTCAATGGTAAAGTCCTTTCCCATTAATCAAATCTTGTTGATGTAAAGGAAATTTTCCATCCAGTGGTTTGTTAGCGCTGAAGTACACCGAAAAGTTGGTGCAAATTAGTCTGGAGAGGGTCACTATTTTCATGAAAAGAAAATGAACCTATAAATGATCATACTGGTCTCCAGGCTGTCCTGTCAGTACAGCAGCCCCAGGGCAGAGCCACGATGGGAGCCATGACCAGGGAGCACCACAGAGCCAAGGATGGGCAGCCATTGCTGTGGCTGTAGGGCAGCTCTGTGGCTGAGCCAGGGGCCCAGCAGGTGAAGCTGGGACAGTAGGGTCTGCCCCAAGACCAGGACAGAAGCCCCCAGTGCTCTTCCTCACTGGCTTTTCCTACTAGAGCCAGCCCTGGGCAGGGGCTGCAGAGCCTCAGGCACCCTGGCCCTGGGCTGGGCAGTGGTTTGGTCCCCATAACCAGCAGGATTCTCCTTTTGGTGCTTCCTGTTGCCTTCTGCCACCTCTACAGGGGCAGGAGGGGGCAGACAGGAGGATGGCAGCTTCCCAGCCTGGCCCCAGTGTGCCCTTTGCCCCTTTGGCACGCCTGATGCATGACTATTTCCACCCATGCTTTAATCTGCCTCACATTCTCGTCAGAAATATTTTCTGTCTCCTGGCAGCACTGAGTGTGTTCCCTGCGTGCAGCCAGCAGCAGCTGCTCAGTGCCCTCCACACTGGGCTGTGCTCAGCCTCAGCTGCACTCTGCTCCCACCTCACTTTTGTCTGGGCACAGCTTCCTGGTGTCTTTCCCAAAGTCACTTTGGAAACTACAGACTTATTAAAGAACCCTTTCAAATACACCTTGTGGGGAAAGATACCACATCAGTCTCTTTCATGAGAGTACAGTGTCTCTCCAGCTAGCAGAAAAGTTTTGGTAGGTAACAGTGCTCCCTGACCACCTGTGGTGTCCAAAAGGAAGGCAAAACAAAACAGAGAGTAAATTAATTTTTAATTTTTCATGATGGCAGCACAGCCATTCTCACAGCAGGGCACAGAATCATTAGGGGCTGATCTGTCCTCATCGATACAGAAGTTCTTCATCCAGGCTATTTTCTGAGTACAGTTTCTCCCAGTCTTATAAGGCTCACTCCCCTTTCCACCCCAGCACTGCTGCAATCCCTGTGGCATATATGACTCTGCTTTCCTCCACCCTCACTCCTGAGGATGGCAGCTCATCTTCTCAGGTAATGACGGCCTCATGTGCCTGCCTAACGCGGGCTGTGCAGGGACACATGCACTAGCCACAGTTTCACAAACAGTGACTAATCAAGCTACTTAACTCCTGCATGACACAGAGCTGCCCAGCTGTTTATAGCAATTAAATAGCAAGAGATGTGGGAGAAGCACACACAGTAATGTCTATGCCATGCAAAAAATGTTGACTCTTTTGTGGCCGTGGGCCTGGCAGAACCTGCAGCCCAGTTGCTGCTCAGCATGGCACAGTTGGCTGCAGGCTGACACTGGAGGAGCCAGTGCTGCCAGGCCTCCCTGCATCCCTGCCTGCCTGTCCTCATCATCTGCTGCTCATTCTGCTGCAATCAGCACAGGCACAGCCAGCAAGGTCCTTTATCTCACCTTACTTATTCACTCATTTTATGCAGTTGCTTGTAAGATGTTTCCTCCTTCCCACAGTGTTCCTCACAGCATTGCTGATGTGGTTCTTGTCTCATTTACCTGTCAAGATGTGCTTAACGACTCTTCATTCTCCTTTCTAATGGCTGGTGACACTGCAAATCACTACCAGAGCCTGCAGCTGGCCAGTAACTTGTGTGTATTGCAAAGCAAAGAGAAATCACTCGTGTATAACTGAATCACCCAGAACAAAATACTTCAGCTGCATCTGATAAGACAGCTGCAACACATGCACAGTCTTTTGGAATATAAGACAGAATATGAAATCTGTGGGGGGGAAAAAAAAGCATTTTTGGTTGGCATTATCAACAGTGCTTAGCACATGGTAAGCAATTTCCAGTCAAGTGGAAGATAAACCTTTTATAGACCACAGTGATTTGCTGTCAGTGACACTTTCAAAAAGCTCATTTGGATCAACCAGGTTAGGAGGCGACACAGACATTTGGCAGCCAAACAAAAGAGATTACAGACCCGAGGGTGAGATACAAAATAAGGTATTTAATTGCATAAAGGTCAATGAAAGTAACACACAAACCTATAGTATTGTACTCAAACTGTCAGTCCTATTAAAACAGCTGATAAATAGGCTACCCCCTGAGGATGAGTTGTAGCACTGAGCCTCCAGTTTAATTGTCTGATAGAGTGTCCAAGATATGGAGGAAAATGGTTTTCTTTGGTTGTTTAGGTGTCCCAAATTGCCTAGCAGCAGAGGGCCATATTAACTTCTGCTAGATGAAATTTAATGCGGACTGATTATATTTTACTGCTATAAGCAACACTTTAAAAGAGTAAACGCTCTTTTTATAAATCCCACACATCTATCGTAGCACGGAATCCCCGGGCGCAGAGCGCGGTCCTTTCCGGAGGCCGGCAGTGGGATGGATGTTGCTGCATTGCCCTCTCGTGGGACGAGCCTGCAAACAGCAGCCGAACGCACCCGCGATTCCAGCGGCCCGAGCTGACAGCCGAGGGCTGCCCTGCTTCGGGGGAGACTGTTCCGACATCTGCACCTGGTAAACATTTACTCAAATAAGTCCATTTCCCCCTACATCTTCTGTTCCTGCATTTCTGTAGGACACAGCTCCGAGGCTATGTCCCTGCGGGAATTGCAAAGATGGTCCCGTAACGTCACAACAATAAGCAGCATAAATACGGGACGACTCCTGTGCCAAACCTCTTTCTGCAGGACTGGATGTCCCAAACAAGAATTAAAGAGCAGGAGTATGAACAGCACTGTTTTGTGGCACAGAGTGCGGGTGAAGCCCATACCAGAAGTGAAGGGAGTGTCCCAGGGATAAGAGTCTCTGCACAAATCCATTTTACTGCACTGGGAATGATGCCATCTATCACACAGAGTGCTGCAATTGCCTCCCACTATGCTGCATCTCATCTCTATTCTGTCCTACTCTTCTGGGAATTTTAAAGAAGCGTTTTCCTGTCTAGCCAAACGACTTTTGTCACCCGCACTGAGTTGTCTGAGTATTTCATAGTCTCTGAAATATTTATCCTCTCACTTTTCTTGTCAGGTAAGAAAATTCTCCATTTTGCAGATGACAAAGTGAGCACATGGATTAATCTTCAGTTCCAAAAAGAGATTTATGTATGCAAAGTGGTGCTTAGGCAGAATTTAAGAGTCTATATCCAAAATGTACATTGTGAAAAGCCCTCTTCAAGGTGCCTGGTGGCATGCAAGGAAGCTGTCAGGGAGTTCCCTTCTCTGCCTGAGGGAGAGGCAAAGTGACAGCAGTTCAATTCCTTGTTATGAGCCATTTATTTCTGTATTATGAAATAACATTTTCTAAAAACTGTGTTCAGGTAGGACTTCACATGCAGGCTGTGCTGCTCATAAACACCTTAGGGTGGAGGACAAGGAGGAACAGTGTACAATGCTCCCAGCAGGGAAGGAATCAAGGTAAGATTTTGTCCTTGTTACCCTGCTGTAACAAGCTGAGGGAAATGCTGCTCTTTTGTTTTATGCACCTAAATCCCCAGGGAAAATCTCCCCTGAGAGACTACTGCAGCACCAACAGGCACAGCACAGGCTCTGTCTGAGGCTTATGCTGAATTTGTGAGGCTGTTTGGGGCCTGACCAAATCAGAATTCATTTCATAAGTCTGAACTATCCTGGAGCTCACTTAAGATTACTTTATCACAAAACCCAATGCCCTACTTCTGACTGGTAACAGAGAGCACTGCTGTGGAGACACCAAACCTGCATCCTAGGCTCTTCTAATCCCATGAAAAGTTGAGCCTCACTGAGATTAGAAAAATGCCCTGAACATCAGGTGCTGCATACTTGGGGTGGGTCATTACTCTTGGGCCACTGAGAAAGGCAGGACTGCAGCAGCAGCAGAGAGCAGCCATGACCCAGGGCTCAGTGGGCTCTGTGTTTTCTGGGGACAGAACTATGGCTCTCACTCTAGGGCATTTTTCTCTGTTTTATAAGTGCTGTGTTTCAAGTTTCTCAATAGCCTAAGGAACCACATAGTGCCTCTCCCCAGGCTAAGTGCCTACAGCCAAGGCGACTGATCCAGTCCCCTGCAGGGACCCTTGCCTTCTGCTCTCACAAATTCACACTTCTGACTACAGAGCAGTCTGAGCTCAGTAAGAGGTGACAATCACCTCTGTGAAAAATGCCCCCCCATGAACTGGCAGCTTTTCCTGTAATGCAGAGCCATTTGTTCAAATGACAGGAAGGGTGATGCTGGTTTGGGAATCAGCCTCCTGGGCACATTTTGGAATCCCTGGTTATGGAAGACAGCAGAAAAGACACGGAATGTCTCTTTCTCCAGGGAAACATCAAAGACCAATGTTTAGTTCCCTTGGTGTTTTTCAATGACTAGTTTAAAACCCTCCTGTGCTCAGCAGTTTGGTTTTTGGGCATTCCCACCTGGAAGTCTGATTTTCCTGTCTTTGGTGGAGAGTGTCACCCCACCAAGTCAGCCCTGCAGATGGCATGGCAGAGCAGGTGCTGACAACAGCTGTGCCACAGCTGCTCCTCGGTTCCTACAGCCCATTGCTGGGTGCCTGCTGAAGTGCTCAGCTGCTGAAAACAAACAGCCACAGTGGACAGAGAGCTCTGTTTTCGTTCTTGCATTTGGGAAAATAGTGACTATGGAAATCATCTCCCCTAAAAAATTCTGTCTGACAAAGGTTATCCATGTGGCTTACTAACAGCACTTAAAATTGGGCAGCTAATTTAGACATCCAGACTGGGATACTGTCCTACTCCATTTCCTTTGTCTGGTGTGTGGAGAAAGAAAAACTCACACAAAAATTTTTCAAAGCTGGAACTAGAAGTCAGGGGCTGTTTAAAAGTGAGTGTTGAGTTACATTAAAATGCAGTGGAACATCTGGATTTTCTGATTTGTCCTCTAAAGTTCTCTTTCCTCTGCAATGGTAGGAATAGGCACATACAAGACTAGGCAGCTCCTTCCATTAAGTATTGTATCCGTCTCCAAAATGTGACCATGTGAACAACTCAGCAGGAAGGGAAAATGTTACAATAGAAAACAGATACTGATTTTATGTAGACTGCAGGTATCTTCTTTGGAAGCTTCGTGCAGCAAATCACTGGGAAGTTGATTCAAAGCCCACAAAAACAAGATCACTTCTTACTATGTACGTGTCTTACTATGTGCATGTCTTACTATGTATATGTCTTTAAGGAGATGTTTAAGGACATATCTATTCAGCAAAGCACACTAATGTGCATTTAAATCCCACTGAAGGCCAATAGTCCCCTATAAGCTTATTATTGAACTGCAATTTTGAAATACATCATCACCTCTGTTTGAAATCTTTCCTCACTTTGGAACTCTACTGTTTCAGAAATAAAAGCCATATGGAACTAATCATGCACATTTTGTCTAGCAGATAGGCATTATAGCAGATTGTGCTTCCCTTCAAGTGCTTGTCCATGTGAGCATGCAAACTTTGGTGTGCATACAGCTGAACATGCAAGACAAGATTTTTAGTCTTAACAGCATCCATACTGATATACCTCCTGCTTAGCTGCATAATTATGAGATGAGCACACTCATCACTGCCTATCTGCCAGCCAAATGAAGCTTCTTTTCTTTATTCTTTTCATTTTCCTTTTCCTGCCCTCACAAAGACCCTACTATTTTTTAGCTTGTTTTCTCCTTATTTACTTTCGTTTAATGATTGCTCTTTCCCCCTTGTCTGCTGGGCTCCTCACTCAGAAATAGACTTCAGACTACAGAAGAGATATTGCTCTTTCTGGCAGATATTCCATACACCACTACATTGCCTCAAAGAAAAGTATGTTCCTGGGAAGAAACTGATCTCCTGAAACTTCAGTATTGGCTTACAGAGAACAAAGAGAGGATGAACACTGCAGGATTTCTTACCAACCATAACCCCAGGACATGGAAGGAGGCATCAGTCACCATTAATCCTTATATATGTTGAACTGTGTAAGTCAGATGCCAGTCAAAACCAAATAGCAAAGTTTAACCAGTTCATAAAGTACTGTGGTTCTTCCTCTTTAAAAGGTGATGGGTATAGTTCCAACTCAAATGGCAAAACATCCGACATTGTATTGTTTTTGTTCACATCACAGCACTGGGCCTACAAGGCAAAATCACTTCAATTCTTTTCACTTAGGGCTTCTTAGCACGAGGCGTTCTGAGCACTTTTACTCGGTTGTTTGGACCCCAAAGACAGCACATTCATCCCAATTCCTGCAAATAAATCTAAGCACTATTTGTGTCATGACACAAATTCGCCATTATAGAAACACATCTGATACAGATAGGTGTGTATATTATTTTCTAATGAAAAATTGTATTTAAAATATTTTTCAGAGTATCTGAATAGTGTTTTGTGAGGTGGATATTTTAATCCCTCTAAGTGTAAAGATCTGTATTAATCCTTGTCTGTACAACAAAGAAGAAAGATAATTCAAGATCAAGACAGGTAAAATTTCTCGTCTTACAATATTCTTCTATGCACTAGGCTCCTCTATGATTAAAGCTGTATATCTGAGCACTCTCCAGTTCTCTAAACTAGGGGTTATACAGTCTGGGAGACTCCAAAGCTCTTTGTTCATTAGCATTTTATCTCTGAATTGCATTGCATTAATAAATACTTATCCAACATGGAATATTGACTGCCAGGAGAAGGTAATATGGAAGAACTTAAATTTCCCACAGGGCAGATGGATATGAAAGGAGAGGGTAGAAATTTATGGCATGGAAAAATCTGAAAAGTTTTTGTAATGGCCACTATTTGGATTAGACAGAGGATTGTAGTGTCAAATGGGCTTCTAGCAGAGTGAGATGGAGAAGTTTGAGGTTTTTTAGAGCACTAATTTATCATATAGCTGTACTTTTGAGTGGTGTATAGCTATTTCCCTTATACATATGTAAGAGAATGAAAAGGGTATGTTACCAACATCATAACCAAGCATTCATATTTTACAGTCCCAGCTGGGACTGAATGAATATTTTATGAACTGAAAAGGTAGTTTGGGTTCACTTGGCACAATTCACATGGCAGATGATTGGGAGCTGGCCCAATTTGAGCTGCAGGGTTTGCAGTGGGTGAGGAAGGAATCAAAGGCAGTAGGTGTGTGTACTTCCACGTACACTGCTGCAGAACCTGGCCTTGAAAACTCTCACTGAGGCTGCCAATTTTATATAAAATACCTTAAAAATAATCGATGTAATGACTCAAATTCATGTTTTCTGTCAGTAGGCCAGCTGTAGGTGGGCTTAGGCCCTAATTTTGGCCAAGGAATTTATTTACTTCACCAGGAACAAGCAGCAAGGGTGAAGCTTGCCCTTGCTTCATAACTTGTACAAGGGTGGGGAGTAAACAGTTCTCTGAGAGAGAACAAGCAGTGACCCAAGTGTGAATCAGCTCTATTAATCAAGTAATGAAAAGTGCCCAAAAGCAAACTGTATTTCTATTTTTCAGTGGTCTAAAATACAGGAAGGTCAGGTTGATTTGCAGTATTTTCATTGCTTGGCCACTTCAGTGAGAAATTAATCACTTGAAAAATATGAGTGATTACAAACTCTCGGCCAGCTTTCAATTAATGGAGAATAGGAATATGGCAAAATTTTTCTTTTCTATTTTTCAGGTGACTTATGTTATATATTTTAAACTGCTGTTGAATTTGATCATTCTGACAACTTTAGCCATAGGATGCAGAATTCTCCTCAAAGAAGAAACATTAATGCATCTCCCTTATACAGAATAAAAAGAACAGCAATGATTCAGCTTATGCTTGTGAGTAGAAAAAATGTGCTGTACTGTCTGGGGATGTGAAGAGAACAATGTCTAAAGGAGCTATTTTTAAGCAATTAAATAATTGTAAAAGATGTGAAAATTATTATTTTATCTTGGTTCTTTTGCTTACCTTTGTCTCATTTTCCAAACGGGTTGCTGCATTTATTCAGTACACCAGAAATTTTAAGCAGCCAGTGTGCATATGGGTGTATATGTTTGGCAAACATAATAAATAAAATTTATATAAAACATAAAATTTATCTTATTAATTAATAAATAAAATTTTATTTAAAATTTTTTTATAGTTCTAATTCCCAATTTTGCATTCCTTGCAATAAATACATAAAATATAAGAGTGACATCTCATTCTTTGGTTGCTTCAGCCATTACTCAGTGATGTTAAAAAGTTCAAATATGCAACTGAAAGTGGTAGATTTATATCTCATTTGAAAAATCTTAATACTAAGAGGAATTCAAATAAGCCCTAGTTTGACTTGCAAAAATAAAATGTCACTTTCGTATGTCTCAATAATATTTCACTTTCAATTTAGAGATATTATTGCTCTTTATCAAGGGAAATGAAAATATAATAAAATCACTGCAAGATTTCAGAATATTTTTCACCTGAGCAGCTGTCAGGTACCTGGGCCTCCTGCTCTGGGATAGCAAAATGTTGAATCTGGAGAGGGCAGGCCTGGACTTCCTCCTCTGGCAGCTGATGTTGAGGATACTCTTGGACTAAATTGAGGCAGAACAATGCCAAATGACCAATTAGAAAGTTTTAGCTATGGAAGCAGCAATTTAAACTTTTGAACCTTATGATAATTTGAACCGTCCATGTCAGCAACAAGTTAAAATTTCTGAACAGCCCACAGCACCATCGAGTTAAACACCATTGAACAGCCTGTAGCAGCATGACATTAAACTTTTAAGAAGAGGAAGAAACGAAGAAGGAAAGACATGAAAATTAGAGGTAAAGGGTCCGTGTCAGCACCCGGGGTTCCAGCACCATCTCTGGTGCAGCTCCTGCGGATGGTGGGTGCACACACAGCCCCCTCTGCAGTGCTATTTACAGAACACTGCTTGTGCAGGCACATTTTGCTATTCTCAAACTTTTCAGAAGGGGGTTAGGTTTTCCCAATTCAACTCAATAGTTTCAATTCCCCTGTCAGAGACACAACTGCAATGCTCTTCAAATCTGGTTTTAGAGATAGTTACCCAGGATAAGGAGGGTGGTCTCAAAAAAGCGCTATCCTGCCTCCAAGACCCTTTCCTAACACCACCTTAGCTCATTGGCATGGTAACATTCCTTTTCTCCTCTGCCCAGTGTTTGAGACATGAACTCTCTCAGGTTTACATTAACTCTTTCAGGACTTCAGCCTCTCACAGCAGCACTCCTCTTTAGGATGGAAACCACGTCCTACTCTCCCTACCCTGTAACTGAGAAATTGCCACAGACACTGAAGGTACACAGCAGACCATTGGCTAAAGCAAGAACTGAGATGAGATTCTCCGATTTGTGAATCTGTATCCAAATCACCTGATTAGGTAACTTTTATTCCAGGAGCAAATATTCAATCTTTATTATGTACACTGAAGTACAATCTAGGAAGCTACAAGCAGAGGGCTAAAATCTAATGTTTTTGGCACTCTAAATACAGTATAGCAGGGATAAATTGAAGATGGAAGAGCAGTGCACAGCAGCATATTTGTTTCTGCAGGCCTTTTTCCTTGTTTTGCCACATATCCTGACAATACTACAGCCTTAAGATGAATTTGACAGACTTAAAGTTTGTTTGGACAAACTTTGGTTGATGAAATAACAACTTTGAAAGTAATCAGCAGCCACACTTTGGGGATTTTTTGACTTAGATATATACATAGGAAGATACATGGACAATGACAGGAGTTGTCAAATGAAAATCAGGTGAGAATTTGCATTGAGCCTAGTTATCACATTAGACTGCTACAATAAAATCATTTAGGTTGGAAAAACCACTGAGATCCAACCATTAGCCCAGGACTCCCAAGTCCAGCACTACACCATGTCCCTAAGTGAAATATCTACATGTATTTTATCTGCCTTCACGGATGGTGACTCAGCCTCATCACTGGGCTCCTCCTGTTCTAATGCTTGGCAATATTTTTGGTGAAGAAAAGTTTCCTGATATCCAATCTAAAC
>VZTT01078349.1:0-15366 GCA_013400855.1 Buphagus erythrorhynchus | reverse complement strand
ATACACACACACACACATATGTAATAAAAGAGAGCAAGTTTGTTTGGGATGTTTTGCTCTTTGTTAAAACCATGTGGATTGATGGTAAGCCCAGCTTCCCTCAGGTATAAATATTCTTGTTCCAGTCTCACACTGGGGCTGGGCAATAAAAGCTGTACTGGCTGTGGTAGAGGACCCAAGCTCTGAGTGATGAGGAAGGGTCTGACAAGCTGAAATAGCTCCCTCGAAGTCAAAGGGGGTGAGGTGGCAGGGGGTCTGATGGTGCACAGCTGTGGTTGTGTCCGGGAGCCTGAATCGCCTTCCCTTGGCTCAGGGCTGGGGCTCGCTGGCCTTTGGTGAAGGAAAGCACTTACTACCCCTTGACTGTCAAGCACAACTTGTATTTCAAGTAATGTGAAATCCTTGCTCCATGGGTTTAAAAAAGCTGCAGGTGAGTAGTAAAGAAACACCCCCCCCCTTTTTTTTTTAATGATTCCTAACTTTTTTTGAAGGAGGGTTTGTTATGTCTGGTTGTTTGGTCTGTCTTTGTTGACCTTGTCAACAAAGATATCAGCAAAGAGATGATATGGGAATACTTGGAAAAATCAAACCTATCTGCATGAGCAGGCTGTGGTAGGGTGGACCCTGTGAGAGTTAGCTGACCTGCTGAGCCTCTGTCAATTATTTTTGAAAAATCATGGGGAACGTGAAGCTTGAGGGCACAGGAGCTTCCTCAGCAGCTTGTGCTGAGATGTTGAAGTGCCTCGGGACACCCATTGTCATCACAACTAAGAAATTTTGTTTACTTTCCTGACATAGGACCTCCCCACTTTGAAGGAATTTGGAGTGACTTAAAATCCCTTGGCAAATCTCTGTCTTTCTCAGAGATGGGATTCATCTCAGCTGACTGTAGAAGTGTGAAAGTCACAAGATGATCCAAGCTAATCACCCTTTCTCTTCTCTCACAGCATAAGGAGCAACATATATCCTCCTCTATGGAACATAATGGGAGCCTGGGAGTTTCGGTTATCCATAGCTGTCCACTTTGGAGAAGATGAGCACTAGATGGTATGTCCTGCCCTGGAGAACAGGCTTATTTTTGGTCCATTGGAGCTGCAGAGGAGGTGCTCAGTGACTTACAGTGGCTATGCAATGGCACACAATTCTTTCTCTGGCTCCTAGGTTCTAGCACAGCTTCTTGGCTGTTGGCAATCTAATCAAAAACCCTGATGAATGCAAAGATGCAGCTCCTGAATTATTCTCACTTTCACTAGTTTCATTTGAGAACACGGCAATATTCTTCCCATACTTTACAGTTTAACATAATGCTGATAAATGATATGACAACAATAAATTTCATTTTATTTAAAGCTGTTTATCATCCATATCTGTTATGGAAAGTTATCAATTATGCAAAAAGCATGAATGTTTAAAAAGCCTCCAAAGTGTCTCTATTTATGGATTGTATATTGTGTATTCTTTACTCCTAGCTTGTGCACATACTGGAGAGGCTCCTCCATGAAGTATCATTTTTGCACAAAGGGCCTGAAAAATTGAACTTGACAGGGGGATCTTAGACAATCTGGAGGCTTGTCACAAAATGTGACAGAGACATAAAAATTCCACATTCTTGGGAAAATCCCTCAATGCTTGAAGCTGGGTCTGAATCAGAGGAGCAGTGAACTAGATGGATGCAGTGCATCCGGGGTCAAAAAGCCATGCTCTGTGGCTTGCCTGAAGTCACCTTCCATAGCTTTGCCAGGGCTTCTCAGTGAAGGGGAAATAAACACGTCCTTCATAAGCTCTCATTAGCAGAGGGGTCCACACTGTTCGCAGCTCAGTGATTTTTCCAGTCTGTGGTCCTTCCTAAAAACCACAGGAACTGAGTCCCAACAACTGGCGCGTGTGTGGACCTTGCTGCAGGGACCTGTGGCTTGCAAAGCTGTGCTCCTCACTGTGGAGTGAGGGAGCAAGATGGATGAAATGGCTGAGATGTCATAAGTCAGGCAATACTGCTCATCTCTGGGTTTGCACAGCATCCTCTTTGCCATGGAGGGCCAGATTCTGCTCGGAGGTGGCATCTTTGGATCCACCTTGCTTTAAGACCTGTGTAACTGGCAGCTTGTTTTGGCATGTGCATTAAACCATGGGAATGGGGAGCTTTTACAGCAAGGAATGCAGGTCAGGGAGTGAATATCAAACAGAGACCCTGTAAAGGAGTTGAAGATGTTGGCATCTTGAATCTCTTCTTTCTTTCCTTTCAAGATGCTGTGGGTGCAAAAAGAGTTAAACTAAGGAAATTAGATCACAAAAACCAAATTAACTAAAGAGCACCATCCTGGCCTGATGCTGATCTCGCACATGGTGTGCCAGTAAATCCCAAGAAACCCAGCACACATCTGGGTGTTTGTGGGGCGGCTCTGTCTATTCAGGCCTGCCAGGGTGTTGGAGGGGGCCCGCAGCTGCCAGAGCACTCAGCAGCGTGCGACAGGAAAGGGAGAACTTTCTCACACGTCCTGCACAAGAGGTTGATTGTGGGGATTGCTGACGGGTGACCTCCCTGTGCCACCGGGGCTGGGGCTGCTGGTTCCTCTGGCACAGGCACCCACCAGGAGACCTTCTGCTCTTGCATTACAATGCTTGCAGCGTTGTAAGTGTCCTGTATCTGCTGAAGACTCAGGTACTTAAACATGTCCCTGAAGTAATTAGTTGTGTTTTTAAATTACTTACAACCTATGCAG
Source organism: Buphagus erythrorhynchus (assembly GCA_013400855.1). NCBI lineage: Eukaryota > Metazoa > Chordata > Aves > Passeriformes > Sturnidae > Buphagus > Buphagus erythrorhynchus. The sequence continues at coordinate 12,646 of VZTT01078349.1, read as the reverse complement.
TGCTGTAGGGGATGTGACAAAGGAGGGAGCATGAAGCCTGCAGAGTGGGAAGTGCGGTGGCATCTGCTATTTTTAAATATGCCACACAAAGTCACCTCCACAGTATCCCCACACCCAGCACCAACGTCTGCCACCCGCCTGCCCTTCATGGTGCTTGGTGGTCTTTGCCATGAAATCTTTAATTTTCTTTCATTCTTCCTTCCCCCTTGTTGCCATCAAGAGATACCCTTTACACTGCCATGCACCTTTAAGCCAAGTAAGCAATAACACAGGAGAGGACTTGCAGCCATTGTGCCTTTTAGTGAGTGCATGAAAGGCCTGCGATCAAAGGCTGGCTACATCCAGCACTAGGAGGGTTGCAGTGACACATTAGTAGGACTTTTTTTTTTCCCTTCCAGTTCAAACAGCCACACAAATTTTCCATTTTCAGCTTCTATTTTTTCCCTGGTTTATGGGATGAAGATGAATGCCCTCTGAATCCTGGCTTCCTCCTGACACTGCCTCTCACTGCTTTTGTCCTGATCCAATCTGGCTGTCACAAAGCTCACTGTGGCTCTTCTACCCAGTGCTCTGACTGTTAGGCTGGTCCAGAACAGCTCTGCCAGAGGGACCTTTTGCTTTACAGTCATGAGCAAATCAGTTTCTCTTGTGCCATACACAGAAATGTTATTGTGTTTTCACAGCTTTCTCCTGTACATGGTGATGAAGGGAGAGAGGTTCCCTTGGGCGACTCCCCATGGCACTCAGCATCTCAGTACCTATCTGTGCATGTCAGCATCTCTATTTTTCACCTCCTCTGCTGAACAAACTCTCCAGCACATCCTGGGATCATGCTTGTCTTTCCATAACTGCATCCTCTTGGTGCCCAAATAATTAACTGCCACCATGTCCTTTTCCCCTTCAGCCAGTGCCAGACGAGCTCCCAATTCACAGCATCAGTCCTTGCTGTTAATCCATAAACTATAACATTTACATTGGGCACAGTTCATTGTAATTGGATTTCTATTACAAGATATTATTTCCTGCAGTTAAACAAGACTTGCCTTACTTAAACAGCCAGCCCCAGGTGACGTTTAGTTGTAACCTTAGCATTAAAGCTCTGTGCTGGCATGCTGTTCTCTCAAAGCCTCCAGTCCACCACACCATAGCCTGTACTTATCTTGACATGACACGTTAGCAATCATCCGTAGCTCTCCGGCAGTGAGACCCAGATTTGTCCTGCAGGATGTCAGCCCTCTTCCAAGGACCCACTCTTTTCATGAAGAGAAGAATAAAACCAGGATGGCTGTAAGTCAGGTCACTCCGACTGCAGTGTTAAGCACACTACCTGCTCTGGTGCAAGCTGGGGTGGAAAACAAAGGCACAATAGACCGAACAAGGTCATTAACAACAATTTGATCCAATTACACATCTAAACCCAGGACTCTTTGTTTGATGATTTTTATTTTGTGCTGAGAGGGAAGGAAAACAACCTTACACATAATGGAGTGGTGCTGGGTTGTGAAAGGTGTCTCCTCTCACATAAAGCAGCAGTAATGCTTCCTAAATCCACCTATATCTTGGCTGAGTGTTCATTTACCCTTGCTCTCACCATTGCCATTCCCTGTGGTTACAAAATGTTGATATGCAGGAAAAGTTTCCTCCGACAGTGAGAAGTCTGCGGCCACCCCCCTGCCTGAGCCCAGTGGCTGCTTTGATGCCACAAGAGCATGACAGTAAGAGAAATGCCTGGGGAAGTGAATCAATAGCGGCAGGCTGGCCAGCTGCAGGGTGAGGATGGGGTAAATTGCTGGAAGAAACTTTCCCAGCCACCGGAGGAGTTGGGAGAACAATGTGGAGAAGAGGATGTGAGGCACTTCCCGCCGCTGGCCAGCCCTGTGCCAAGGAGTGCCGCAGCCTCCAGTGCTATCTTTGTCTCCCTGTCATCCTCTTGAGGCGGCTGTTGCTGTTGGCTGTGGGTTTCTACACTCGTTGTTTCTTTCAGCTCTCTCTTAGAGATCTAACTGTCACTGCAAAACAAGGGGACTGTTTTCTGCAACCTTTCTGGCTGACATCCACTCACCCTGTCCAAGGCAGTTCTCTGGGCCAGACTGAGAGTGTGCTGGTTCCTCTCTAAGATCTGGCTGGTAAAGCAGTGTCAATTATTTTTTTCTTTTTCCCATCTCTTTTTCCATCTTCCTATTCCTGAGAGATGGAGATAGTGAATTTCTTGTTTGTTCTGCTTTCCCATCACATTTGTCTATTACCAACCACTTGAATCTCCCAGTCTATTTCCTGCAGAGCTGCTTCTCTCCACAATATTCAAGTGCTTTTTGAAAGTGGAAAAAAAAAAAAAAAGCCCAACCAAATAACCCACCCCTGTGATTTTCCTCCCTGCTATCAGGAAACAGATTTGTTTGTTTTTTAATGAATGCAAAAGAATGCAGATAGCGGTGAGGAAAAGCTTGGGCAAGGAATTCAGCACTTCTTTATTTAGGCCTCTCCATGTATATCAGCTGAGCCCAGCAGGAGACAAAGCAAGAGCTGGATGTTATTTCAGGAAAAGCCAGGTCTTTCATGCTTGAGACAGAGTAATGTCCCTGGAGGGAAACTCTAGCCTCCTGTTGTGCCTGGGTGATTTGAGCAGAAAAAGGTCAAGGAATTTCAGCAATGCTGCTTTTCTTCTCTGTCTTCCTGGCTCTTTGTAGCAGGTATCCCTCGGGCTGCCCACTGCCACTGTGACAAGTTGGAGGGGCTTCACATCTGCAGCTCTGCCTGGCCTGGTATTTCTCAGCGCTCTGGTGCCAGACATTTTTGGCTGCACATGACTGGAGACAGAACAGACAGATCCATGGCATTATGTGAGAGATGAACGGTGCACGGAGCTGCTGGGGACTCTGCCACTTATGCCACGTGGGCAAGGCAGCCAGTCTGGGCAGCACAGGCTGAACACTAATAACAGGTTCATTCCAGATGTGTGCTTGATGGAAACAATGAACTGAAATCATGGCCACACTGATTTCCACACCAAAAAGAAAAAAATAATCCCAAGGTGATGTGGCAGATTAAGCACAACATTTATCTTGACTTACTGCTTGGCACTTTATGCTATTTAGTTTTAGGTCCTTACTACAATTCAAATTTCAGTCTTGAAGCATCACTTTAGCACGAAAAGTAGAAATGCATTACATAGAACAAGATGCTTAGACTTATAATTTAATTCAAACAGAATATATATCACATATTTACAGCATTTATATAGCATATTTTGGCCATGGCTCTTTGCTAAATTCAGCACAGATTCAGGCTTGGTGAGACTGAAACTACATTTTTCAGTGCACAAAATATTAATTGCACTTTATTTACCTGGCTCTAGCCATGATATGGTGTGACTCACATCTTTGGGATACCTCAGTAGTTAAAGGCACATTTGTTCTTTGGTATCAAGCAACCCAAAGAGAGGTCATGTCTAGTTCCAGTCCTGATATTAATTTTCCTGTGATGAGTATATTTCTTCCTTAGTCATGCAGGATTTTTGCTTCTTTCAAAATATGTCTTTTGTAGCAGATTTTTATGCAGATTTTTATGCAAGAATGTATTACTAGGTTGTTTTCTATTGATGCAGAGAAATCTTTCATGCAATTTGCATTCAATTAACAGCTTCATAAGAGATGATCCTGATTCTAATGGCTCTGCACAATAAGCCAATAAAGCCAAATATGGAAGGGATTATAGAGTGTATTGCTGCTATATCCACAAAATGGTTCATATGTTCAAGAGAAGCATCAACTCATCTGACACCTAAGGTTAGTCCTAAGAGTTACTACAACTGATGTCTTTCAGCAGTCCTTCATCTGTGTTTTATCTCCTGTTGGTTTCCATCTCAATTTTTTTGCACTGGTAGCAGAACAGAAGAGGAACCCCAGCCTGAAGCCTTGCATGTGGGCATCCTATGCAGCCTGACAGGTGGATGCTGCTGGATTCCAAAAATGTACTGCTGTTACATCATTTCTCTAGTGCTGGCATAACAGCAGAGGCTGCCTTGTGGCACGTGTAGGTGCTAGCCAGTGTCCCTGCCACTGACACCTTCCTGGAGGCATATTTATAGCCTATGCTTTTCTTGTAGGAAGGGCCAGGTGTCTGTGCTGAGCCTTTCAGATCTGCTGCCCATCTTTGATGCTGCTGGCACGATGTAGGTCAGTGGGCACACTTACCAGCTGTGGAGGATGAATAACTCTCTCCCCCAGTGTCAAAGTTTCAGTCCTTAGACTTGAGGGGTTTTCATTGAGTTTTGTAACCACTCCTGAGCTTTGAAGTGGTTTCTGCTCCCATCTCTCAGAGAGCATATCTGTACACTGCTTTTTAGAAAAGTGATGTCTATGAGGGATGAGGTGGTGGAGGAATGAAACTGGTGGGAAGCTAGCTTGGAGGAGAGAGGTAGCATGGTGTGAGAGGGAAAAGTGACAGCCTTAGAAGCTTCTGCAGCACTGGGCCAGCATCTATGGATTTTACCTTAATCAACACAAGTGTATGAGGGTTGTAAAGTGAAGAATACTTCAGCAAAATTATTATTTTAATGACAAGTTTTGATTATTTTCATTTCAAATTTTCGAAACTCAGGACTATTTTGGGTTATGGTTCAGGCCACGACACTTACAAGTCAAATGTTGTGCTCCTCAGTATAGCTTCTTTTAGCTACACTTTTATTTCTTTGGAACCTTCTGTTAATTCTCTCTAATGTTTACCACCATGGCACTGCAATGCCTGCACTGGCACTGAAGGCTTTTAAATTCACTGGATGCAATTAGGATTGACATGCACATACAGACAGGGTCAGAGCTTCTGCAGTGGCTTTCTTAGGGGATTTCAGGCACGTTATGCAGGTTTCATTTAGGACATTGGCTGTGTGCAGATGCCTTCAGGCTTTGGGGAGCAGAGAGCTTCAGGACTGCTTTTGGTTAAAAGACAAGCTGACGTGCCCAAGGCTGAGACCTTGACAGGTTACAGAGAATCATAGAATCATAGGCTGCTTTGGGTTGGAAGTGATCTTTAAGATCATCCAGTTCTAGCCCCCTCTGCCTGGAGCAGGGACACCTCCCACTAGACCAGGTTGCTCAAACACGTCTGTTTGCAGTGTCACTTCCTATCACGCCTGCAATGGAGGTAAATGTTTGCACTGTCATAACATTTCTCCTGCTGGAGTTCCCTGGCTGGGGACGCTGCAGCATTTTCTGCAGGGCACATTGCCTGCTGTGGGGGCGTGCGAAATCTCGTCGAACAAAAGTACAGCTAGGCAACGTTTTATATATTTGACATATATGACAATGCACACTGCAGCAAGGAGCTCAGTGTCAAATCAGTACACAGTTAACAAGAACCCAACAAATGGTAAAACGAGGGAACGTACCCAAGTCAGACTGTTCTACACAGTGCATGATCATATCCAAGGCGTAAGCTCAAGGGATACAGCCCGCAGCATTTATTTAAAAATGTGGCGTGTGGTTTTCACCTGTGCCACAACCCCCCTCCTTAGAATATCTTTGGGTATTTAAGGTCAGGAGGCACCTTTTATAGCCACCTATTCTGCTGTACCAGTAGGAGACTGGGTCGTGAGAAGACAGGAATTAATGAATCTGGTGAAGGGAGAAAGGAATTCCAAGGATTCAAATGAGATTGCTGAGGACTACCAGAGCTTCTGCTTTGCATTTTACTTGAGCTGAGAGGTAATTTCCTTTTCCTGTGCCAAGTGCTCAGCTTTGTGGACAGCCAGGCAAATGTATGGCACTGATTTCGGGTGATGAAGTTTGGAAGTCTAGGATGGCATATTGAGAGTCCTGGGAAGAGACTAAGGCCAGAAGGGAAAATATTAGTAAGCAGAGAGGGCTAAAAACTGCATGATATAAAACCCCAGGAAGGGCTTTAAGGAGAAGGCTGACATGAATTGGAGGACAGCAGAGCTGCATTTCTAGACATCAAAGGGAAGGCAGGGAACTGTAGGGGTTTGGGGTATTGCAGCCAAAGAGGCATTTGAGGGAAGGATTTCTTCTAAGAGCAAGAAGCAGGAAGCATTTGCAACACTAGGACAGCCCCTAAAGGATACCAGAGAGGAGGATACTGTCAAGGTAACAGAGGACAAAGAGAGAATGTGAATATTCAGAGCCATTGTGTAGCTCAGTAAGCTGCAAGAGGAAACCTGTAGCAGCAGATTCCTGAAAGCTTGCAACAAGATATGGCTTTTGTCTATGGCACAATACCAGGTAGGCTGCAAGCAAATTCTAATATCACCCCATTGTATTACACTGGCTCAATTGACACTGAGTTTATGTCTTCTTGTTGCCCTCCTTTTCTGACCAAAAGTATTTCATTAAAGATACAATTATTCTGATTGGTTCAGTTGTCCTCACTGAGAAATGGCCTCCACTATTGGAGATGTTCAGATGCAAGCAGTGGGTTGAATCCCAAAGACTATCCACTCCTGGAAACTGTTAGAGGTGGGGCTGGCCGAATCACTGGCTGCTCCTCCATAAGCCCTATGTGGGATTTTGCATTAGTCCTTAAAACCCTCTAACACTGAGTGTTCTTCAACTCTAGGCAGCCTACTCTGGTGCTCTGATTTAAGACTTTAAATTATGGACTTAAATGGATTTTAAAATTAGATTATTCCCTTCCTGGTTTATATACTAGATAATCACTATCATGTCTTCCTAGCCCCTACACTATGGTACAGACTATTTTATTAACAGAGTTTTTTGGGTTTAGACTATTCAGCCTTTTGCACTCGGCACCATTTCTGGACCATTGCCATTGCTCTCCTTTGCACTTTCTGCAATCAGCTCAATCTCCCTGAACTACAGTGGCCAAAACTGCAGCAATTACTTCAAACGAAGCCTTGACAACATAGACAACAGGGGGAGAATGGTTTCCTGTTTGTCACAAGCTGTACTTCTGTTTGTTCACCTCATTAGAGCACTTTCATTTTTTACTGCAGCATGACCATGCTCATTCATGTTGAGCTGACATTCCTAGATCTTCTTCTCAGAATTGCTGCTGTTCTGGTTGCTCCCAGCTGGTCTTGTAGTCTATGATGACACTTACAAAAACTCAGAGCTCCGTTTGTCCATTCTGGATGGCACTTCCCCTTCCATCCCTCTACCTCATTTTTCAAGATTGTTTTGCATTCTCCTCCTGTTCTCCAAAGTGCTTGTTCTTCATAGTGTCCTGTGCTAATTTAATAAGTGTTCCCTGCTCTTGTTTTTTTTTTTTAAGATATTAATGAAAATACTGTGTGCTGCCAGACACAAAACAGATGGCTTCAGACTTCATTTGATACGTACTGCCAGTTTGACAGTGAAACATTTATAACTGCTCTTAGTCTGGTTTTCCAACCAGCTGTACACTCCTCTAATAGCAGGTTCTTCAAAGCCATGCTTCTTTGCTTGGTTTATGAAAGTGTCAGGTGAGACAAAGGCAAAAGCTGCACTAAAATCAAGATCTAAGACCCACTGTAGAAGGAAATTAGATTGATTTGATGTGATTTGTTCTTGTCAAATCAGTAGTTGGTGTTCTTCATCTGCTTGTTGTCTTCTAGGTGCTGGAAAATAGTTTATCCAATAACCACTTCCAGTAATTTTCCAGGAATTGAAATTAATCTGTCTGGTCTCTGATTCCTGGTTCCTCCTGTCTGCCCTTCCCTTTTTGTGGTAGGTGCTAGATTTGCCTTTCCCAGTGTGCAGAAACACATGCCCCCATCCCTGACTTCTGTGCTGATGGTGCCGAGTAGGCTTCAGCTGCTTTACACATCATGGCAGCAGACTTTTAAGGCTTGCCAGTTGGAATGCATCTGACTTATTTAGACACTGTCTGACCTCTTTGTTCTTTCTTGCAGCCAGTATTCTTACCCTTGGACTGTTTATGCTGGTTGTGTTAAATGGGGAATTTTTGAGCAAAAACCGAAGGAAAAAGTATCAAACACTTTTGATATTTGACATCATCAGCTCCGCGTCTGCTTGTCTTTGTGAAACCCAGCTCTTTCTTTGGCTCTCCTGCTGCTATTAGTGCATACACTTCACACCCACTGTTTGTTGCATCACTTACATCTTCATGTTGTTCCTCCACACTTATGCTGCTCTTTCATACTCACTAACGTGACCTAGTTCCACTTTCTGTGTGCTTCCTCTGTACTTTTGAAACTAATGAAGAGCTCATGACTTAGGCAGTTGATACCTTACTATCTTCCCTCTGTACTTGTGCTAAGTTGCCCCAGTACAGAGACTCACGGTACTTATGTGCCTTTCATACTACTTCCTTAGGGCACTGTCAACTTCCCTTTCTTTCTGCCTTGGATTTGTCCCTCTGGGCTTGTGTGTACTAACACTGTGAGTTAGCTAAAGCCTGTCTCCAAGTCCACTGTTTTGTCTTTGTAGGGTTTTTTTCTCTGCCTCCTTTTCCAGAAATCGTGACTTCTAATACCTCAAGATCACTCTCACACCAGCTGCTTGTCACCATCACCTGAAAAATCAGTTCCCCTGTTTTAATTAGAATAAAATATTTTCAGAGAAGATAGCCAGGAAGAAGCTAGACAGATGGCAGCTGCAGTCAGTTCAGGGAAAGGCATAGACAGAATACCAGAATAGAGCCAGACAGAGAGGACCCTGCATATTTAGCACTTAGAATTATTTGCCTATGAACTTGTTTCCAGGAGATGGGTCTAATAGTGGTGGAAATATTTGTGTTATTTGTGTAAAACATGAACAGTAAAAGTGTGTTATTAAAATACTTTCTCAGTTCTGTTTGGCTGTTTTAGGATGGTTTTATGGTCTTTGCACAGTAAGAAGGCTTAGGCCTTACTAGCATATAGTTAATCTTCTTTGTTCAGTTATGCATTGACACTAAAATGTGTTTTTAAACACAGAGATTCAGGCCAAGCAGAGCTGTTTTGTCTTCATTGCATCCATCAATGGGCCAAACCCTCCAGCTTCTTAATGGCCAACCAAGACACATCTGGCCTTCAAGACCAGATTAATCTTTTCCAGACAGCTTTTTCCAGTGCACAGGGTGCACTGCTCCTGGTAATGTCTCACTCTAGCTGTATTAGTGCTAGAAAAGCTTTCTTATGCAAAACTACCTTTTTGGAGCTGCTTATCCTCTCTTCTCTGCTGCCATCCCACCCAAGCTGACCCTCATCCATCCTGGGATTGTGCATGGGTGTCTGCCCCTTTGCTGTTCTGGAAAAGCTCCCCTGAGTGAGGTAAAGGCAAGTTGGCTTTTGGCTGTTATCTGTGGCCGTGGCATGTTCCTGCTGACATCCCTTTAGGTACTGAGAGATTTGCCAGCAGGGTGTCTTGTAACTGCTGCAAGTTATTTTAATAACATTATTGATTTTATTACTTCACTGTAGTTTTGCTTCACTACATCAATTCAACTACAACATACATTCAACTACATTGGCATTAAGGGTGAAGTAGCAGCAGTTAATTCAGTATGCACAGTGTTTCTTTCTGGGGTAGCCTGAGCTAAAGAGAGCTCCCAAAGCTCCCATGGATATCTGTCCAGAAGCTGGGATGGTTGCTAAAGGAGCAGGTGACTTTAATGCTCCAAACAACCATATGAGCACAACTTTGTAACTGATTCCTGTTGATATAATGATATAAAAACAAAACAGCTCTTCCACTATTGTAGGAGAGCTATGATGATACATCAACAGCTGCTATCCTTGCAAGCAGTCTGATTTCTGTTCTTTGTCTAGCAATTGCTGATCTGACATGTCCTCCCATGGTTGCCCTTTGAGTCATAGGAAGCTCCTTGGGAAAGTGCAGAGACCTTCAGACCTCAGGGAGAATAAAGTCACACACTTGATCACAAGTGTGATCGTGGGTGAACGCACGGCACTAACGCTGCGCATTCTCCTACTCAGATGGGTCTCAAAAAGCCAGCTCCTCATGAAAAAGGAAAAAAAGCCCAAATTTACAAAATGCTGTCACAGTGCATCCTTCTTTTATGGTCCAATTCAGAATCTAATTCTCAGTAGTCAGAGAACACTCCTGATCATGCTCTTGGTCTTTGGATCAGACTGTCAATGCTTAAAAACACTTGAGAAAAAACGGGTGGGAAGATTTGAAAGGCTGCCCTGTGAAGACATGAACGGGTAATGTATTTATTTTCTAAATACATACCTGGAGGCTTAGACAACTGATGTATTTGCGTCAGCCTACTCTGATTAAAAGAAATCACACTACTGGAAGCAGAGAACCCCCCTGAACATATAGCTCATCTTCCCTGAAGTAAAATCAAAAGTAGCAGTGCCAACTCATCATTTCCTAAAACAAAGCATCTATTAAAAGTAACTCACCTGAGGGAAAAGCACGTTGTAACAGATAGTCTTTCCACTGCTGCTCTGAGAACACCCAGTGGCCCAAACCCGTGCACCTACCATGCGCTGCTCAGATCTCCTGCTTTGCCAGGAGAGGACTGAAAGCCAGTCCCAGGACTCATCCTGCATGTTTGCAGAAGTAGCTGAAAGGACAATTTACCCCACCTCTTCCCCACTGTTTTTTTGTTCCAGTAATTCAGTTCACGTCCATCCTGAAGAATTAACCAAAGTTCACCAAAGAACTTACCTTGTAGGAAACTGAAGAATGCTGGAGAGAAAATAAGTCCTAGTTAGCAAGTATAAAAGCAAACAGCTCAGTAATGTGCAGTACGAGTTCCAAATTTACATTTAGAACCTTTCAAAACTAAACCGTGAAGGTAAGGCCTGGCTTCGGTAACATTGCTTAGACTGAAAAGCCAGCATGGAAAAAAGCCTAACTGAAATTGCATTTGAAAATGTTTTCATAAAAATAAGAATCATAAGAAGCGAGCTGGAATATAAACCAAATTTTGCAATAGTACTTTACAAATTGTCTTGGTTTTGAAAGGATGCAGAATGCATGCTAAGATCCGCTGCCTGCCCAGATGATTTTATAATAAATGGCACTATGTTTTTCATCCCCAGCACAATCTCACAGTACTTTTATTTATTACGTGAGTGTTCAGCTGCAATGACAGCTGAAGTGAGGAAGGAAATGGCTTCAAGAACATGGGAAGAATCCCATAAGGCTCAGGGAGTGAAATGGGGAAAGGTACTTTAAAGTACAGGTGGTGATGTAAATTATTGAACATTTGAAATGTTTACCCTTGGTAATTTTGATCACATTGTGAAAGCAGTCATGCTTTCATGCTCATGCTTTTGTGAGCCACTTGATTTACTGGAAGCTTTATGCCTTTATCACTTGGCCCTCAGGAGCCAGCCCTGCACTCAGGGTGCAGCAGCACACTGAGCTGGCTCAGAGCCACTGCTGCCAAACACCCACCACCATAAAAATAGCAGCAATCATCCAAAGTGGGGCAGTGATGCCCAGAAGCATTAAAGCTGGCCCATGAATTCTGGGTGGACACCAGAGAGCATCCTCAAAGCCATCCCTGCCTCCAAGGGAGATGTGCTCCCCTGCAGAGTCATGCTGGGCTGAAAGCTAGGGTTGGTGTTTGGGTCTTCTTTGCTTTGTGCAGGGAATGAGCTGGGCATGTCTCAGTGTGCAGCATCTCTGACTCTTTCCAGAGATGCCTGCTGGGGTCTAGCCACCTCCTCTGTGTGCTGCTGCAGGGCCAGGGCCATGGAGGTGCTCCCTCAGCTTCCAAGGACACGTGGACCATGGTGAGATGGCTTGGGAATGAAGCTGGTTTTGACATACCCCATGTAAATTGTGCCTATATAGAGCTGGAAGGGCAACTCAGGGTGCTTCACACAAGATGAGTATTGTCAGACACAGAGCTGCTTTACAGATTTGGTCACATTTCCCTCCACACTGATTTTACCTCTTGCTGTTCTTCAAGCACTTACTTACCTCGCCACTGTATTTGGAGATTTCACTTGTCTTTTTTATCTAAAAGTAACTAAATTATTTTCCTTGATGCTACTTCTTACCAAAAAAAGAGTTGTTGAGTCAACTCTTATATCGTTAACAAATGCTATCAAAAGTCACCCACAGTATATCACAATGAGCACAGAGGTGATCTAGGCAAGAAAGTGTTGGGATAAGCAGGTGATATTTCAGTGTGATTAAAGCATGAACAGATCTAATACCTGTCAAATGACTGGATCTCATATATGATAGGCAAGATTTGGGTGCCCTGCCAGAGCCGATGACAAAATTTTCCTCACCCATTTATTTTCTTTTTTTTTTTTTTTTTCTTATTTTTCTCCTAAATTTCCCCTTAATTCCCCTTAGTTGGATTTCCAGAAACTGTGTGCTGGATCTTTTGCTGGGAGTTTTGTCTTTGTCATTATTGAGGTAGGTTCTGATCTTAAATGTTCCATATTTGAAACCACTCAGTTTGCCTGAATCCAATTTCAGCTATTAACAGGGTATGTAGTGGCATAAACACAGTATGCTTGTTGGGGCAGCTTTTTGCCTTTTTCCTGAAACAGATTTAGCAGATCTGTAGGCTGAAGGATTTCCCCTTTACTCTGTCATCAAAGTACTCTACAAGGAAATCCTTCCCTTCCATTGGACTTCCCAGTGAGGTCCATGCTCCCATTTCTGTTCCCTGAGGGGTGACCGTAAGGTGATGAAAAAGGCAGCATGACTGGGCACCATTCTCTCTCAAACAACCTCCTGCCCACACACCA
>VZTT01078295.1:0-16552 GCA_013400855.1 Buphagus erythrorhynchus | reverse complement strand
TGTGCCTGAGAGTGTTGTCTAAACACTCCCTGAAGTCTTGAGCTGCTGTCCCACAGGCTCCCAAGTCAGAATGAATTTTGGGAAGCACAGGGAAGCGAGTCATTGTTCCTAGCTCAGGTAACATGGACGTGCTGGAACAGCAGGTTTTCCCTCCCAGCCAGATGGATTCCCTCCCATGCTCCTGTCCCTGTCTGGCAGCAGGATCACCACAGCCCAGCTGCACACAGGAAGCTCCTTTTGGCCGTGTCCTCCTCACCTCCACTGGGCTTTGTCTGCTCTGGGGGCCCAGCAGACAGAGGGACATCCAGCTTCTGGTGTCTGTGCTCTGTGGCAGCTGCAGCTGTTGGCAGGTGTGTGGCTGCTGTCACTGGCTGCAGCTCTGCCCCAGGGGACTGGGTCCCCTCCTGCTCAGGACAGGGCCCTGCAGAGCAGCCACGCACCACGACAGCCTTGGGGAAGCGCCGGCAGAAAAGGGGGTTCACAGGCTTGTGGGTCAGAGAGCTCAGGCAGAAATCCTGCCTGGTCTGAATGCCATTGCCACAGGATGTTGAACACTGCAGAAGAAGAAACCCATAGGCTTTTATCCCTGCATTCCAGTTGGTATTGTGAAATAAATGCATTGACAAGCTCATGCATGATCTGGGGGGGCTCACTGATGCTCCTCTACCACTTGCCCTGTCAGTGCTCTTGTTCCATCAGCTATAAGTATGCCCCACCTTCCAGGGGACCTTCCAAACGATATATTTAAATTGCAGAACCACTTCCCAAAAAAATCCCCAAATATCTGCATTCCAGGAGAAAACATGCCAAACCCATTTCTAAGCTGCAGCCAAAACTTTAGCTGAGGAAGGTGGGAAACAAACCTACGGCTGCTCAACACAGGGCAGTGAGAGGGATGGAAAACATCCCTGGAAACAGTTCAGCATTTCTGTGGGAAGCCAACAGACAATGCAGAAGTTGTTATTTCTCCCCTGCAGCCTCCAGGGAAGGGAAGAGCTGGGAAACTGCTGCATCTGAAGGGGAGCAGGTACCTCTGACCACTCGCTGAAGCTCCACTCGTAAGAGCACGTTCGGATGACACAGGGGACACTGGTGAGGGGCTTCTCTGCCACAGGGCACAAATGTTCCTCCTGCAAGACCTCCTGGCCATGGAGGATCTGCACACAGGTGACCAGCTGCACTGCTAAGCCCAGCCCACAGCTGGAGGAGCAGGGCCCAGCTGGAGTTACCTTCCACCTGACAGGGCAGGGAGGACAAAAAGTGAGTTAGTGATGAATCCCCACCCTGTCTCTCACTGCAGAAAAGGCACTGTAGCTCCCTCACCCTTCCTCCTTCTTCACCCTCTGCCTCACATGGTCTGTGGTACTTGGAATGCAGCCTGCAGCAGGTTTGGAGTTGGATACAGGGGGTATTCCCATTTTACCAGGAGCCCACAGATTTCAAATCCACACTGAATCTTACTCTGCGTCCATCACCGCCCTCCCCAGGGTGACACATGCAGGCTTAACTGCAGAAACAATCTTATCTCCCTCCTAAACACAAACACCACTGAACTCTCAGATCAGGATCAGACCCAGAGGCCCTGGGAGTGGCATCCTGTACGAAAAGTTCCAGTAGCTTTCCAGTCCCACAGCAAATAGGGCAGAGCAAGCTCAACACAAATCCTAAGGAAAGTGCAATGCATTTCCTTCAGTTTTCAGAAGAGCTGTTCCAGATTCTGAGAGTATTTAATTCTTGCTACTTTCCTTGATGCTCTATGGAAATTCTACAGCTGGCAAATGTGTCACCACCTTTTACAACTATGGATTTGTTCCTGCTTCCCCAGAGTAATAAGGGATTGAGAGGTTTTCAGTTTTTCTCTGGACTCAGACGCTGAGGACTACACTTATTTCTGTCTGAGATATACCAGCCCAGGAAAGACTCTGAGTTTGCTGAGTATGGAGCAGTGCTACAGATTTTGCAGCTGGCTGTGCTTCCAAAGAAGGGGAGAGTAGCCTGACCCTTCTTTTATCATGTCCCTGCAGACAGAGAGAGAAAGGAAAGACCCCTCACTGTCTCATTGTCTCCTGGTAAGTGCTTTACCTTGGTGGGCAGGGGTTGAGATCACAGACTTCCACCCTGCTCTCTGGCTTTGGCACTGGCTGACAGTTTTCCTCCTGGGTTTCTTCTTTGGTGTCAAAAGCCACACAAACATAGTGCAGCTGAGCCTTACCTAGGAAGAGAAACAATCTGACTGCGTGGTTTGGATGTAAGGGTTGAAAACAGGTCAGAAGTGTCATATCTGTGTGTACAAAACAAGCAAACCCTGCCCAAGCCATGGCACTCTTACTGCACTCATCCCCCCAGCTCTGAAGCACAGCAGCAGCCTTACCACCCTCTAAATTATTCTGTCTGAGTCTGTTCCAAAAAAAATGTGATCACAGCTACCCTTAGAACTGTAGAGAGTGAAAGACCAGGTGGGCTCTGAGGTTCCCAGGCACTGAACTCACACCTACAGCCAAACATTTCCCTGCAGCACAGAAAGGCCTCACCTCTACCACAGGAGACAGAACACTCCCCAGCTACAGGGCTCCAGACATACACAGTCTGATTTTCCAGCTGGACATGCCCAAGTGACTCCAGAGGCTGAAGTGAGTGTGCATCTTCCTCCTCAGAACAGAGAAAAAACAGCTGCCCTAAACAAACCACCACGATGAACTGAAGAATCCAGCAGCATAATTACAGAGGGATGGAGCTGTCTAAAGCATCAGGATGAGCTTTTAACTGGGCAGAGCAGTGATGTAAACCACTCTCCAGGCTCCAGGAGTGAGCTGGTGGTTCTCAACTGGTGGACAAAAGTGCAAAGCTCCCAGTGAGGTTCCTGAAAAGCCAAGCCAGCAAACTCACTTTGTCCCAGCCCAAAGGGCAGACATTGACCACACATGGCACTAGGGAGAGGGGTTTTTCTTCTGCTGGGCACAAGCTGTCATCCACCACAGTCTCCAGGCCATCACGGAACTGCATACAGGTCAGGTTCTGCTGGGCAACTCCAGTCCCACAGACAGCAGAGCATTCATCTCTCTGAGATATCTTCCACCTAAATGGGAGGCAATTGCATCACCCCATCTCCCATCTGGATCAGGGAGGTTTAACTCAGGCCACTGGTTACAGAAAGGGGTCATGAAAAGTGTTCAGCTTCTCTGTTTCAAAAGCCTTGTCTGGATGTGACTGAGAGGACAATTTAAGTCCTTTCACTGACAGCTTTCAAGGACTAAAAGCACCTAAGCTAAAGGGCTATAGTTCAATCACTTTTTATTGAACACTAAAATGTCTCTGAGGGCAATGTCTGGGCAGGCTTGGCCCTTGGTCCTCCTTCCCAAATAATCAACACAACCAAGCCTCTTTGTTGGCACCACCTTGGAAAGGATGTGAGAGACATCTTCTTCTGGCCATCCCCTCAAAGTATCTTCATTTAGCAGATTACTGTAAAACACTGAAGGACTACTACCCATTCCTTCACCTGACATCTCAATTATCTCACAGGACCAGGAAAGACAGAACATGGTTTGGGATCTGTTACCCCATTATAATTAGGAGGAAACTACTTCATACTTCTCTCTTTTTTTTGACCTTGCACAGCACAAATACAGAGCCTGGGTTAAGTGGCAGAGAAAAGCAGGAATTGAGCTGAGCTCCCAGAAACACCAACCTGTATAGGCAAGGCTCCATGGCACAGGGCTTGTGCTCTGGGAGGGGCTGTGGCAGCTCCAGACACCTCTGATCCTCTGTTATTTCATGCTTGGTCTGATCAAAGCACACATGAGCCACTGGCTGCACCCCTGGGACACAAAGGGAAAAGGAACTGAAGTTAGAACCAAGGTGAACAGCTCCCCTCTGCTCATGTTATGGAAGGAAGATGCAGTGATTTTGCTTTACTCAATCACCTGGGTGAGAAAATGGGGGGTGTGGGAATTCAGACTTCCTGTAAACACACAAACCCCTTCCTGGTGCCATAACCTCCCTCAGGAGTTTTAAAGTGATTTTCCAAGGTGAGCACTCCAGCAGAGGAGAAGTTTGATTGATAACCCACTGCCAAAATGGAAAGGTTGCTGTAAACCAGCAGTTTGAAAGAACAAGGATATCAATCATAATTTGGAATAAATCACTTCTAATGAGCTGACTGATGAGGGACAGCAGATAAGCTCTAGGAGGGAGCTGGTTTTAAATGCCATAGTGTAGAAGTGACCTGATAATATCATCACACAGCCCTTGTGCTCAAACAGCACCAACCTCCTCAAAGGCATCATCAACAGCCAAAACCAGAGGCACTGGGAGAGAAACTGGAGACTGCCAGTGCCTGCAGCAGGCAAGGAATGAAATATTCATAAGCTACAGCTATAAAGAAGATTTTTAACAATAATGAACAAGCAAAGCAGATGAAAAGTCCAACTCAAAGAAATACAAGCACAGTTAAATGGAGTGTCCTTTCAGTGAATGGGCTACAAGGAGAGCCAGGCATTCCTGAATCTCAAGCAGCATGACCCTGAGCACCAAATATCCAGAATCCATCAGCAGCCTTATCTGTGCTCTACCCTCCTTGTTTTCAAATAATGACTATTGCTAAGGAGGGGCTGTGCACCACCTTCAGCTCTCAAGGTACAATTTCAGCCCAGATTCCCAAGTTTCTGTTATTTTAAGTCCTGAGTTTCTCATTCTTTTTTCTGTTTGTGGCTGCATTAGCTGGAGGCTCTGGAGCATTTTGAGCTCTTTACTTCAGGGTTTCAACAATGAGCTCACCTGGGGGATTTGCTGGAGAAAAGCTCTCCAGGCATAACTAGTTGTGTAGATTGACTTCCATAAATATTCATTAATGCATTTTCTAAATCCTTGTCACAGAAGTCTTGAGAGGCCTGACAGTGTCATCTGAATTATCTGGTAAACAAGATGTCAGGCCATCTATCAGAGTGAACTGCTACAATCTGCATTATGATTCCTTTAGGGAGACAGAAAGGATTAGCCGTGGCACAGGAATAGAATTCTAAGAAGGAAGTTTCATAATTAGCTCTGAGGCTTTAGTTAGACACCAGATACCCCTTTGGTCTCAGACTTCTGATGTTTAGCCAACTTCAAATTACAGTCTTCAGTAACTTTGAAAAATCTGAGAAAATTATTTAGTCTTAAAACCAAGAGTTCAGTTAAAACCTATTTAAAAATCTTCTTCATGATCAAACATTTCCAGTATCATTTTGATGATTCAGCTCATTTGCTGATTTGTTAATTTAATTCAAAGGCTCCACCACCTTTTTCCTTTGGTTCAGTCAAACACTAACAACTGCAGCAATCATTTCCAGCAATCTGCTTTGAAATTCAGTTCAGACTAAAGCAGAAGTCTCCATAAAAAGTAAAGACTGAGTCCTGCTGCCTCACCTTCCCCACAGGTCACTGAACACGGGCCCTGCTGAGGAGTCCACAGATAGGTCAGGTTCTCCCTGGGGACAAAGTAGCTGAAGGTGATGTCTGGGTTGGTGGCATTGCCATATTCTTTTTTGTACCTCCTGTAGACCTGGGGAAGGGAAAACTGTGGTCAATGCACAATAAAATTTGGATTTATTTCTTAGGATGGATAAAGGAGAAGCCAGTCTCCCTTCTTTCCATCCAATCCTGATCCTCACTGCAATGCCTCAGCCCCAGGCAGATGCAGTCAGAGCACCTACCCTGTGAATTCTGGCACTCAAAGGTTTAACTCAGTGTGGTTCCCCCCACACAATCACCCCCAGACCTGCAGGAAGCCTGTGGGCAGCCAACCCTCTCTCAATCCCAAGAAAAGCAATACTACCACTCTTCAGTGAACACCATCTCCCCTAGCCTTGGACACAAAGTCACCTGAAGCCACCACACCTGGATTCTGCAGCAAAGCCACCCAAACCTCTGACTGGCCCCCTTCCACTCTGCTGCTTTAACTCACCTGTATTTCAATTTCTTCCTGTGTTGGCCCATCCACGTGGATTTCCTCCAGGCTTGGCAGGTTCTCCTGGGTGAGGAACACTCGGTATTTGATCTGGTTGTCCTCCAGAACTGATGGGTAGCTGACATTCAGTGAGATTTTTCCTTTTCCAGCCACCACATACTCTCCTTTAACCTTCACAGCTGGAGAAGAGGAGGAGCAGTGAGGTTAAGAGACATGATGTGGTCACCAGGATCCCCTGGTGCTGGAAGCTGCTGGCTGCCCACTTGGTAGGAACCAGTTTGATCCAAGTTTGGCATCCCATGAGCATGGCTCCTACAGCTTCCCACTGGAGAGCATCCCACAAGCAAAAATCAGCACTAAAAATTCCATTTCTTTGTTTGCACAAGCTCCTTTCAGCCCTGCCTGTATCCCCTCCTCTCCTTTTCATTCCACTCACCCAGGTGTGTGAAGAGAGGCCTCCTGTTGGTGACATGGACCGAAGTGGTGTTGTAAGGCAGGGACAGAAATGTCACATACTCTGGAAGAGTGGGAAGGAGAAAGATGTGATCACCTTCCATCACTGAAACTCTGTGGGAAAGGATGGGGATTGCAGCTCAACTCCTAAATTGACCCTGACCCTGCTCCCTGCCTTGAACACAGTGATGGTGACACAGCAAACACAAATGAGCTGCATTCTGTGGCCTGTTCTCACATTTCTTTGGTTTTTAGGTTCTCTGCTAACACCCCTTCACGAGACTGCAAGAGCCAGATCAGTTCCCAAATTTAGCATCTCAGGAAGCATGGACAACGCTCTCAAGGACATGGTGGGATTGGTGGGCTGTCCTGTGCAGGGCCAAGAGTTGGACTAAATGATCCTTTTGGATCCCTTCCTACCTAGGATATTTATGATTCTGTAATCTGATATCAACCCCATCTCCCAACAAGTTACAGGACTCCCCAAACAGTTACATTTCTGATCCACATCCAGAGAATTATGACAAAAAAGGCCTTCTGCCTACCTCCCTCAGCATTGACCACCCAAAACCCATCTCCATACCCTCCATAAAATAAAATCAAGCAGAAGCAGAAGGGAAAAGTCATATACAGAAGATTTGCAACACTGACTGCACACAAACAGCACCACAATGCAGAGCCTGAGAGGGAGGACTACACACCTTGAGCTTTCCCTTCTGTGTAGGATCCACTCACTCTGGTGCAAGTGGAGTTATCACCCCCACAGACCTTGCAGGGATCCATGGCTTTCCTGGAGCCCATCTGGCCGTCACACCCAAATGCCTGAGCAGAGGGGAGAGTCTGTCAGCCTGGCCTGTTCTGAGAAAACAAGCCAGCAAAAGCAACATTGCCTGAGTTCCTGAAACTGCCCTTTCCATCTGGAATTTAGATTTAGGAAAACAACAAAGGAAAAGATGTGTTTGTACCTAGACCTGCCACTGGACAGCAGCGTGCAAAGCCAGGGACTGGGAGGTCTTAGCTGAGAGCACAACTCACAGAAACTGTGACATTTTCTTTCCCATAATAAGCAGCTCAAAAAATCTCTCCTGTGACTTAAAGCCAAAGCTCTGTGCTCCCTTCTATGAACTCTTTCTGGAGGGAGGAAGGAAGGGAGGAAAAAGCAGAAGCCCAAGAGAACACTAAACATGAATAGCAGGTTCTAAAGGAATCTTTAGCTCCCCAGACTCCAAAGCCAAACCTAGCTCACATCACTTCAGTCCCATGGAACTCAGAAGAGAGATTCTATCCCAATTCCCACGAACAAGACTAATTTACAGAAAGCTACAGGAGGATCTCAGCAGGCTTAACAGTAAAACGTGTGCAACTGCTGAATTTATGCTGGAGCCACTGATCCCAGGCTTTGGAAGCTGCCATAACATGCATATTTATCACTGCTGCCAATGAAACAGCCAAAATCAGAACAGGTTGTGCCTACACCCTCTGCTGTTCATGGGGGGAAACACTTCACAAAACATGGTGAGCACGAGGATAATGAGAAAAACATAAAATTATCAAGGAGTATTCTGGGAATGTAAAGAAACAACAGAAAACATCCACCCGGGTCAGCAGTGAGCAGTTCCTAAAATGCAGACAGAGCGGGGGAGTTGTATCCAAGGTCATCAGGAAAAAATGCCTTCCTCAGGTCCAATCCAGAACAAAACTCCAGAAGTTATACTTCAGTTTTGATCAACAATACTCCAAAAACCAATTTGTCAACCTGTGATCCCCAGGTTTTGCTCCTTATCTTGCCACTGACTCAGTAATTCGAGTCATGGAACTTCCCTCCAAGACAGTCAGCATTTTATGGGGCTAATTACAGCAGGCAAGCTGAGCAGCTAATGATGTCTCCTCCACCAACACATAAAGCAATTGCTCCTTGGATTAGGGATGAATAGCCCTGTGTGTTTACTGCATAATTAGCAGCATGTCTTATCTAGAGGGCATTGGATGCATAGACAGAACAGTAGATTTTTGAACTCCATCCAACATACCAAGAACAAAACTCTCTTCTGAGAAGAGCTCGCTCTGTTGTTTGGGACACTGTGTTTTTTCCTAGCACGATTTCCTCTGACTCCTTTGGTGCAGATCACCTGCCAGGGCTCACCTGGACTCCCCAGTCACTTACCCTGCATCTCCCCATCACACACAGATGGAGATCTCCATGGTGCTCTGTGTCATCCTGCTCACATCTGGTTCCATCCAGGAAATTGTCCCCACGGCTCACCATGAACTCCTTGCCCACAGCCCTGCACATGTGCTTGCAGAGCAGGTCCCCTGGAGCAGACAGGCACAAGGAAGGAGTTACTCTTGCAGGAAAGCACATGGCTGCACACCAAGCAATGGGAAAAAACCCAGAGAGGTTGTGGACTCCCATCCCTGAAGTGTCCAAGGCCAGGCTGGATGGGGCTTGGAGCAGCCTGGGATAGTGAAAGGGTGCCATGCCATGGTGGGATGAGTTTTAAGGTCCCTTCCAACCCAAACCATTCTGGGATTCTGTGATCTCTCAGACAGCACCCAGGTTTCATGTGAACACTAAAACACTCAGTGAAATAGCCTTTTCATCCCAAAGTACAGAGGTCCGTGAGCAGTCCCTGCACAAACTGAGGTTCCAGACACTCCTTACCTTTGGCAAAACCAACAGCAGAGGTCCAGGTATAAAAGGATGGTGTTTCTATATCAAGGTACAGCGGCTTTAAATTTGTTGCTGCACATTGTTCAGCCATGAAGTCCTGCTGGGTCATCAGACAGGCCTGGATCCCAGAGAGATAATTGTGTAAGGAAAGGAAGTGACTGAGCACTGACATTTAACCCTCTAGCTAAAGGCAAAATGCAGGGGCTGGTGAGTAAAACACCCAAACAACTGCAAAGAAAGAAAACCACTTTAAAGGGAGGCTGCAGGATATGCAGAGAACTATGCTTGGAAGCTGATATCTTTGCAATTTATACAAAATAAATAAATAAGGAAAACAGGAACAATACAAGAAAGTCCCTCTGAAGAAAACCATCATTGTGAGTCACTATTTTCTCAGCATCTGTCCTGCCATGAGGGCACAGAGAAAATGCTTCATTACATATGAACAATGCTATTAAATAATCCTGCTGCCTTCCATGGCACAAATACCTCTCCTGCTGTCAGACAGATGGAGGCTGTACACCAGATCTGTACCAGAGCAGTCAGCTGTGGGAAGGACAGTCCAAAAACACCCAGCCTTCAAACGGTTCAACAGTAAGACAGAAGTTCAGATGATGCTGAGCTCCATTACCTGTGTATTGCACATCTCTGCTTGCATGCTGGCACCATGGCACTCCTGCCCCCCAAAAGCAGGCCTGGAAATGACAGAATTCCTCAACAGAGGCAGGTTTGTCCCAGGCAAAGAGGAAGACTCAGCCCTGAGGCCCTGAGCACAGGCAGGTCCCCACGTCTCACCTGGGGTTGTTACAGAAGCGCTGCCTCAGCATCACCCCCCCACCGCAGCTGCGGGAGCAGGGGGAGAGGGAGCTCCAGGCAGACCAGTGCCCATGGACCACAGCCTTGGGGTTCAGTTCCTCCAGAGAGCTGCACTGACCCTTGGAGCACCACTAGGACCAAGAACACACAGAACTGGCAGCAGTGAACACAGCAGGGCTGGGATCTAAAAGGCTGGCACAAGTCCCCGTCTTCGACAGCCCAGTAACAGAGAATCCCAAGGTGATGAGGCACCTTCTCACAAGAGGCTGTAGAGTTCCCTTCCTAATTGGGGTCCACATGAGGCTGGGGTCAAAGCAAAGAGCAGGCAGGTCATTTCAAATAGAAGGAGAGCTCAGATTTCAGGCTATAGAACTGCAAAGCAGCTCCAGAGATAAAGACAAAGTGGAAAGACCAAGACCAGAACATAACAGTACCAGTTTAGGACTGGTTTTAGCTCCCTGGGCAAGGGGCAGTGAGTGCCAGCTACCTTCCAAACACTAACAAAGCTTTGCTGTCTCCACACCCACTCCTGGTGGGAGCCTCCTTACCTTGTTGATCCCACACTCAGTTCCATCCAGGAGGGGAACCAGAAGCCGAGTACAGCTGGATTTGTCTGCTGGTTGTACGTGGCATGAGAGAACTTTACAGATGTCCTGGTGTGACAAGAAAATCAGGGAGTTCAGGGAGTCAGACTCAACAACACAGCAGTCCCAAAAGTCTAAATAGTGCATGAACCAGGTTTTCTCAGACACCCAACAATGCAAGTTCTTTCATTTTTCCTGCTATTGAGCAAAAGCTGTGGGCAAGTCAAAAGATCTTCACTGTAGTGATCACCAGCTGTAATGCTGGAAGATGATCAACTGAAGCAATTAAAGTTTCACCCACCTTAGTGTTTCCTCATTAACAAAACATGTCCAGATGGCAGCTATTAAACACGCTGTGCTTCCCAGACAAAGGGATTTGAGCCGTGGCAGGGAAGCTGGAGGAATCCAGTGAACAAGAATTCCCCAAGGCAGGACCCTGAGTGGGTGCACCCAGCACTGCCAGCTGTGCACAACATCACCCAACTGTGCAAACCTTACAGATTCCAAAGGGGGAAGGAGGTGGTGGAGAGAAGGGAAACATTTTGAAAGCTCTGCCAAGAAATCTGTGGCAGAAAAGCACCTTCGATTCCTTCAGAATAAAAACGCTGCCAGCCCCTTCTCCCGAATTTTGGCTCCTGAACATTTCCCTGCTGCCCTTAGCAAGACAGACAAACTTTCTACCTACAACATTGCTGTCAGCGAAGGTGCAGGCTGTGGCCACACTGCCAAAGGCTATTTTACACTGCTCATCTGCTCCGTAGTACAAGCCAGGCTTCCACCCCGGGATGCTGCCGTCCATGTCCGGCAGGTCATTCAAGCAGCTTGTTTGGCCTGTACTGATAGAAACATGAGGAATAACACTTTCCCAGCTGTGGGTAGTGAGGACAAGGACATGTTTGCAAACTTGTGCTGAGTTTCACTCTGGGAGTTGGCTGCTGCTTTCCCAGACAACACATGCTCGCTGTGGGCTGGGATGGATTTAGTTGCAGCAGCTGCCTGGAGTTGCTCACAGCTCCCTGCTGCTGGAGTTCTATCCCATTCCTGTCCTGCACCCAGCCAGCACAGCCTGCAGTGCCTGTCTGAGCCTGGATGCTCTGATGTTGTAAATAAAATGTGCAGGCTGAGCCAGTGTCTGAGAAATCCAACCCAGCCCAGGCACGTCAGGCACCAACCAAAGCCACTTCCAGCTACGCGAAGCAAAAACTGGGTTTAACCTCAGCAACAAGTGCTAAGAAATAAACAAACCCCAAGCTTTTCACCATTCCTCATTTTTCAATAAAATTTTTTATTCTTTGAATTTTTCTCTCCTAAGCTCCCAGCACAGGGAACTGAAGAACTCAACCATTCCCTTACCTGACAAGGGCCAGGAACTGCTCCCGACTGCACGGAGACCAGGTGAGGTCAATGCTGTTGTGGTTTCCTGCTGAGCCCATGATGTAACCAGTGCTGCTGCACAGATTCCCCTCTCCATCGTGGGCAATGCCAAGGCTGTAACAGAAGCAGCACAGAGCCCTGAGGAGAAGAAATGCAGAGGCTGGATTCCCTCAGAGCCTCCCTTCTCTAAGCAAGGACTGAGCTCCCTCTGCAGCCCTTCCTTCTATTGTTGTCACCAACGGTTTCTCTCCTCTTTGCAGCTTCTAACTGTCACATGACATGCAGAAATGCAAGAAATGCAAGGAACTCTTTCCAAAATAATCCATTATGATGACCAAAAGGTTTAGAATAACCCATGAGAAAATCCCTTTTATGTCAAGAGGTCTTTTTGCTTCTTTCCTTAAACTGGAGGATGTTTTTATCTGAATAAAACCTACTGGGCTGCTCTGGCAGTTTCCTACTGACCTGTGCCCAATCTCATGGGCTATGGTGACTCCAAGGTCAAAGCCAGTGTCCTGGGTAATGACACAGCTCCAGAAGGAGGAGCAGACTCCCCCTAACTGAGTCACTCCACGAAGCTCCTTATTCCCATCAGGCAACTCCAGGTCAAACCTAAAGTAAGGGATACATAGGGAGGAAAGAGCAAAGAACCCCCACAGCTAAAAAAGTCAGGTCTAGACATTCAGCTGAATTTATCTGAGCTTTCCTGGTCTGGCTTTGCCAGCAATCTAGTATTTCCTCTGCCACAAGTGCCCACAGCTCAAATTTTATGATGATTCCACATTAATAAATCCAAGACAGCACAACTGAATAAACTGAATAAAACATCCTAATCCTATTTCCCAGTCCCCTCCCAGGGCAGGGAGCTCAGCACCTGGTGATGTAGAGGACAATGTCAGCATGCTGGGGGTCAGAGTCGTTCTGGGGGTTCACCTTCTTGCTCCACTCACAGACACTGATGAGGGAGGAGGTGATGTTGGTTGTGATGTTCAGCTCTGCCTGGAGGGAAGGCACACGTTGGCAGATTCCAAACAGCTCTGAGCTTGGACAGCACTCAAACACAGCTCTCCCCTTACCTCTGGCTCTCTCAAAACCAGCATTTGCATGAGGTGAACTCTGAAATGAGCCCCCAGTGAGGCATCTCTGAGCAGCTCTGCTCCCTGAGAAGAGACAGAAAGGATTCAGTAAAGAAGGGGCCTTGGGGATTCCCACTCCCTGTTCCCAAAAACTGGGCTGCACTCATTACAAAGGTAACTTCAACACTAACATATGCACTACAAACATGAATAAATCTGTCAAGAGATGAGAAGTGGTTGGATTTGTCAGATCTTCTGAAGCAGAGAAGAATCTCTCTGCATGAAAAGTTTCATAGGGTAGAGTGAATGCAGAAGATATTTCTGTATTAGCATTAAGAGAAAATTTCTTAATATTAGAAAAAAGAGACATGAACATTCTACAACAGAAATAAAACAGTGAAATGTAAAATATAAGATTGATTCAGCAGATTTAGCTCAATCCCACTGAAAGCAACAGGGTGAGAGAACTCTGTCCCTGAGTTGCAACATTAGTAATGAAATTAAGAGCTACATTTTCTATGTGGGTTTTAAATCCTCTAAGATCTTCTTTCACTCATGCAGCTCCTTGTGCAAGGGAATTTGGGGAATTTCATGCCCAGGAAGGCACAGAGGAACACCCTGCACATGAACTCTGTACCAGGGACAGGTAACCCCAACCACCCTGAGGTCCTGCCTGGGACACAGCCTGGAGCCCCCTCTGGGCCAGGATCCCAAACTCAGAGCCACTCACAATGTTCAGGTTGGCCAGGACGTATCTCTCTGTGTCTTCTTTGTGGTACAAGTAAACATCTGGCCCTGCCACCACCATCAGCTCCAGATGTTTGACAGCTGCCTCAGCCCTCTTGTGCAGGCGAGGAGGAGCCTGCCCTGCTGGACAGCACAAAGGGACACCAGGAGGGTCAAATGCACCCTAAAAGATCCTACAGATCCACTCCCTCTCCCCAAAGGCTGCAATAACTCAGCTGCAAGTCCACTTCTCCAGGGGCTTGCTCAGCTTTCCCACTTCTGGTGGTGTCTTTCAGCAGCTTTAGCAACACACCTGTGCTCCCAAAACAACAACCACCCACATCAAACACACTGGTGTTAGCGAGGTGAGAAACGTTTCCAAGTCTACTTGTGTATTTGTACACACAAATTTTTCCTCTGAGCTCATGGAAGCAATGCCCCAGGAGACAGCTTTTCCTGCAGGGCTGCCTCTCCATGGCTGTTACCTCTGGCTGGCCTTGCCTCTCTTGCAGCACTTTTGAAGAGGATGTGGGGGCTGGAGAAGCCGAGGTCCTTCAGCAGAGCCACATCTTTGCTCCTGACTGGCCTGATGTGAATCTTCTCCTCACCCACAGTGATGACTCCTTGCTGAAGCAGACAAAATTCCACCTCTGAGTTATTCCAAAGATATTTGTTATCCATGGAGATGACAAAGATTTATTCAGTGGATGGTTTGCTGCACGAAGCTGCCAACCCCCCAAAGGCTGTTCCAGCTCATACTCACCAGCTGCCCTTCACAATAAGTGACTCTGCTCCTGGCCCCAGGAGGCTGCAGGGGTTTTCCACCTGCAAAGCAGTTCCCGGGGAATCTCTTCAGTAAAATAAAGGAAGAGTTCACCACCTGGCTGCTCACAAAGGAGGAGGAAAGGAGGGCGTGGTCCTCTAGGAATTCAAAGGCATAGAGCTGGCCCCAGGCCTGGATGGAGCAGTGCTGGACCCGACAGAGCCTCAGCCCAAAATGTTCTTCTTTACAAGGGCAAGTTGGCTCAGCCACAACAAACTCAGGTACTGAAAGGAATGAAACAAGACCAGAACAAGTGGAGCAGTTATGAGAAATGATGGTACACAAAAACCCAATGTAAGGTCAATTTCCCCAGGAAAAATACCCTACAAATGACAACTGTGGCCTCTTAGGGTCATGGTGTCAACAGCTAGAGAATTTCTGTGCTTTTGTGTATTTCAAAGTGAGGATAATCTGACTGGGAACACACAACAGAAACTGGCACCGAATTTACTAAAGCTTTTGCTCTCTCAATAAGGAGAACAGTTCATCTAAAAAAGGCTGAGACAGTTTTGTTCCAGCAGTTTTTAACAATTACTGAGTGGGAATTATCACAACGCAGACAAAGACACTGGGATGAGCACTAGGTGAACTCACAAGGAGACAACACCCTTCCCTTTAGGGATTTGAGACTTCAAAACATATCTTTATTCTGAACTATTATCAACCCAGACCCAGAATTCAAATCTCTTTGTGCATTTATTTAAAAGATAATAATTAACAAGTATGTAAAATCACTCTTAGTCTAAAGCTTTTGTCAGAATATCTGTTAATCTTGTAGAAATACAGAGAACAGGGAGTGCAGCAGAAATGTTCAAAGAGATTGAACACATCTCCTTCAGCAGAGTTTAAACTCTGACACATCTCTTCATCCACTCTCACACTGGAACCCAGACTGTCTCGCTTGCACTGGGACTCAGAAACACCAAATGCTGCTCAGACCAGGGGTTGTTAATCAGTGTTCTCAGCACTGTCAAGCAGACAGGATGAGAAATCAGCTGACAGATGTGTTCTAACCCGGGGAAGGACTGAGCCCTGCATACCATCAGCCACTGAGCTGCTTCCAAAGTAAGACAAAACATCTTCCGCATCCAAAGCGCTGAGGAATTTCTGCAAGACAAGAGCTTTGCATTTTTTTCACGAAAAACAAATGGACAGAAGACTATCCCTTCCCTGGACCTAACCTGGAAGGAACGCCAGCAAACAGCTCAGCAAGTCCCAGTGCCAAGTCCTCGTGGCTTTACTCCGCGCTAAGCACGGGCTGCGCAAGAGGAAACAGCTTTATCTTCGTGATTACGGACGGAGTTTGGCTTAGAACCGTGTCGTCTCTTCTTCTTGTTCTTTTTTTTTATATAATTTTTTTTTTTTTTAGTTTTTCTGAGAACCAGCGCAGCGTTCCTGGAAGGGCCGCTCTGGAGGTCAGACTCACCTCAGGGAGCCAGCACAGCCCCAGCGGGAGCACGGCGAGCGCCCGCAGCGCCAAGCTGACGGTCATGCCGGAGGAACCGCGCTCTCCCAGCCCAGCACGAAGAGTTTTCGGCCCCAGGCATCACGTGGAGCGGAAGGGAAGAGCAATAAAAAAAAAAAAAAAAACAAACCAGCCTTTGAGCAAACAGGCTTTGAGCAAACACGCTCGGAGCGGGGGCGAGGGGGCCGCGGCCGCGCCGGCAGCTGGAGCGCGGCCGGCCTTGCGCAATGTCCGCGGCTTCTCCAGAGCGTGCGCCAGCCCCGGCGGGCCAAGGGGCGGCTCGGGGGCCATGTGGCCCTGGGGACACACCCGTGTGTTTGGGGGGGTCACCCTGCGACCCCTCAGCCCCGGAACCCTGGAACTGCCCCCTCCTCCCCGGCCCGGAACCCAAGTGCGGGCCGGCGTTCCCCGCCGGGGCGGTGCGCCGCTGGGCCGGTCCCCCTGCGGTAGCGCCGGGTTGGGACTCGCCGCGCCCTGATCCCGATCCCCATCCCGGTCCTGATCCCGGGCCCGCCCCGCTGAGCCCCGCATGGCCAAGCAGAGTCCTGCGGAGCCGCAGGCGGCGGGGCCGAGCGGCGCGGCCCGCGGGAAGAGCAAGAAGAGGAGGAAGAAGAGGA
>VZTT01078278.1:0-15386 GCA_013400855.1 Buphagus erythrorhynchus | reverse complement strand
AAAAAAAAAGAAGAAGAAAAAGTGAAGAGACTTTTTTCTTTAATAAATCAAAATTGAATATAAATAACACTTTGCAATTATGAGTGTTTAAATTCCAAATTTTTTAGGCTAATCACTTTCAGAAACAAACAAGAGATTGAATTTATATCGCCTGCAGTTGTTATTGGAAAGGTATGCCCAGAGATTGCTAAATGAAGTCAGTCCCAGTGCAATTATGATCACTCAAGCATGCTTTCAACGTATCGTGCCAAATTAGGTAGATTTGAGCAATTTGACTTCCTGTGCCAAATCTCAAGGGCACTTTTGAGAAAGCACAGACTGTTTACAAACACTCTCAGGTTTCCCGGGGTTGCCGAGGCAGCGGCAGCGCCCGAGCACACACCTGTCAAACCCTGACAGCCACATGTGCTGCAGAGACCCCACTCTCCGCCGTGGCACCCTGCATTTGCAATTTAAAAACCAAAAGGCCACCAAAGTTTTAATTGCCTTGGACTCAGTCTTTTGAAAACCAAAATGCTACAATCTGTTAAATGTAAATATTGACGGCTTTCTGTATTCAATTATTCAATTTTTTTCTTAGATTTTTTTTTTTTCTTTTCAGGACTTGAACTCCCTCTAGCATAAAAAAGTGGAGATTGTGTGTCTGGACTACGTACTATTGATGTAATAGTTTAGTTAATGCTGTTGCCCTGTTGTTGATCCAATATAGATCGGCTGCACTTCTGAAAACAAGTTTCAGCAGATCCTTAGCTGGCAGCAGTTTCAAAACCAGAGCAGCCCTTTTAAGCCACACATTTCCCACTGAAAACAGGCAAAACTTCCTAGAAAGATAAAAGTTACTCTTGCAGAATCACTGAAATCACTCTAATATCACAATTACCAGCTTTGCAGAGTTCTGGGCTTCTAGAAGTTGCTGTAATGCAGTTCATGCACAGCACGTTTTTGTCCTGTTCAACAACAATAACTGGAACTAATTAACAGTAATTAATT
Source organism: Buphagus erythrorhynchus (assembly GCA_013400855.1). Lineage (NCBI taxonomy): Eukaryota > Metazoa > Chordata > Aves > Passeriformes > Sturnidae > Buphagus > Buphagus erythrorhynchus. The sequence continues at coordinate 14,396 of VZTT01078278.1, read as the reverse complement.
GCTGCTGTTTCAGGGTCTTGGGCCCAGTTCTGTACCTGTGCCCATCTAATGATTGTTTTAGTGCCTGCTTAGGTTGTGGCCAGATTGCCCAGCACCTTGCAGGACAGAGCTCTGGAGAGGTGTTTTCTTGTGTCATCGGTTTTTTTCCTTTCTTTTCTAAATATTTGAAGTTTTCATAAGAGCCACCACTTGGAGAGCAGCTTGACTGTCCTTAATAATGATCACAGCATCCCTGTGATACTAATTCCTGCTGGTAGGAATTTGCCCCCTCATCTTGTATCTTTCTGGGGCTCCTAAGCTCCGGCTCAAGTTGAGCTCACTGTGCATGGTAAATAAGCACTAACAGATAACATCTAGAGTTATTTCCAACTTTGAACGTTTTTCCAAGAAATACAAAGGTCAAGTGGAGTGAAATTGTTTTTAAAAACAAACGGGCCAGCAAAGAAAAGAATTAATTGCAGGTTTGAAATAACATGAGGATGTCAGAAAATAGCAAAAGGGATTTGTAGCTTGAAATCTTATTCAAATGATTTATGTTCATCATATTTCTGCTTGTAAACAGAGATTAGAGAATAAACTCAATAAATCTCCCACTAAGGCATAGAAAAGCACATGTGCTTTGCTAATGTTTTAAAGATTCCAGTTAAAGCTCCAGGTTTTGCTAACAAGCAGACATGTTTTTTGTAATGAAAGACGAGTAGAAAATACTTTCCTGTGAATTAATGAGCTAATTTTTGGATTACACTCACAGCTGTTACTACATGGGCTGGCTTTGGTCATTATAATATGTTCTGATAGTCCCCCTAGTACCAAGGAAAGTGGTCTCACAGGCTAGCAACACTTCAAAGCTTCTGATTACACACGGTCCTTGAAGCTGCCAGCCAGCCTCTCCCCATGCCTCATCCTTCCATCTGCCAGAGCATCCACATGGCAGAGGCTTGGAGGAGCTGCCCCAGCAACTCGTTCAAGATGTCAGGAATCAGCTCTCAGCAGACATTCACAGCCACTATAACAGCCCTGCCATCCAGGCTGGGGGGTTTCTGTCTTCCTTCAGCAATGATCAAACTTAATCTCAGTAATGTAGAGCACGGCCTCTCCAAAAGAGATCCAGGCTTGTCATGTGTCACACTGTTTTCTCAAGCCAAAAATAAATATATTTCTTCTTTTTCCTTCAACTTCTATGTTTTGCCTGCTGTTGTATTTGAGATATAACATGTGCACTGTGCCAGTGAACGAGGCCTCACTGCCTCTGCTCCAGCAAGGCTTTAAATGGGAATCCCCTCTGAGAAAGGCCTGGAACACTGACCTGGCTTTACATTAACTTTGGGAATAGCCAGAATTTGTTGTTCTGTTCCAAACTTTACTTCTCGGAGCCCTCAGGTCCCCTCACACCTTGTGCATTATACACTTCCATTAACAGATGCCACATGTTAACAGCTCTAATAGAACTTATTAGGTTTAATGGGAGGGTGCTGAGGAAGTAGCTGCAGGATGATGGATAGCTGCAATTCATCCATTAGGAGAGCTTACTTTTAATGTCTTTGTCGGTGTTTTACCTGTGTTTAAAGCATCTCTAAAGTGATCAATTAGCCAAGAACTTTTAAACAAAATTTAAACCTCAGCACTGACTCACACGCCAACAGAAAGCACAAAAGATAAATGGGGTTTGTAACACCCTAGCATTTAAACTAATGTATGTGGGGAGGGTAATTGCATCAGTTTATAGGCTTTCATTTATATAAAAAGGAAATCAGTGCTTGGCATATAACAAAGTTACGTGAGAAATAACCACAATTTGCTGTATTGCACACTCCTAAACCCCTGTTTGTTTAAAATGGTTTGTTCATTAGATCCTTGTTTTCACAAACTGATAATACAAGCAAAGGAAAATACTTTATGATTTGGGGTTTTTTTTACTTGTTCACTCCAAATGCTGCAGAAATGCAAATGAATTTTAGAGTAGAATAGTCTGGGCTTATACATATCACAAATAAAAAAAATCAAGTGGCTAATTAATCTACCTTACAACTAACTTTCTCTGGTGTGGAATTACAGGAAAAGGATCTTGTTACTTGATTTGAATGTATAGCACCCTACATTTTTTTTGAATCATACAACCAATTATTAAACTGAAATCTTTGTGCTTCAAATTTTGAAAATTGTGTTTTTAAAGCATTTGCCTCAGTTCTTTCTGGTGTTATTTGGAGGTATTGTTGGAGATATGTAAATATGGAATAATTCAGCTGCCTCTTGTCCAGAGAACTCAAATATTCATGAGTAGCTCTCGCTACAGGCTGGGACTTCAGGTGGAAAGCAACACCTTCTCACTAGTGCCAGAACACCTGCCCATTTCTCACTGAGAAAATTGCCTCAGTGAGGGTCCATGATCCCTGATCCATGTTTTTTTGTTTTTTTTTACCTTAGTTGTTGTTTTGGGTAATTATTTGTGTCCATGTTTCCATTCACTGCACACTCCTTGCCTTCTGCAAGAGGAAACCTTAGAAAGACACAATGCTGGCACAAATTTAGGCAGCACATGATTTGGCCATGTGGTGGAAACAGCACCTTCAGGTAGAGCATCAAAAGTAGAAATGGCCTTAGCTTGAATTCCACTCATCCAATTCCGTCCTTTACTAGTGTGTTGGTTTTGGCTGGGGTAGAATTAATTGGCTTGTTTGGGGCAGGTTTGGGTTTGTGCTGAACACGGGGTTCATTATGCAGAGATGTTTTTGCAGGGGCTGGGCAGGGCCAAAGCCTTTCCTGCTTTCACACTGGGCAGGAAGCTGGGAGGAGCCACAGCCAGGACAGGTGACCCAAACAAAAAGATGTATTGCAGCCCATGTGACATCACAATCAGGATATAAAGCTTGGGGGAGAAGAAAGGAGGGACAGAGGGGATGTCTGAAGTGGTGGCATTTGTCTTTCCAAGGGCACCATTGCACAAGATGAGGCCCTGCTCTCCTGGACATGCTGAACACCTGCCCAGCTGTAGGCAGCACTGAATTAATACCTTGCTTTGCATTTTTTGTGTGCACAGCTTTTTCTTGCAATGTTAAACTGCCTTTCTCTAAACCCACAAGTTTTCTGGCTTTTACCCTTCCGATTCTCCCCCTGGTGGGGGAGTGAGAGAGGAGCTGAGAGGGACTGGTGGCTGGCTGGGGTTAAACAATGACATTTTGGGGACAACAGCAGATAGTTGTGAACCAAGCCACATTCAATACACTGCAAGAGAATCAAAGTTTAAGACTCATTCCTCATTGAGATTTTCTTCTCTAAACTAATTTTTACCTCTTATTTTTGTGAAAGGTGTAATTGTTACTCATGGTAAGAATGATTCTGTTATTTAAATAATAGAATATGAGTAAGGACTTATTTATATCCAGGCAGTTCCTTAAATGGGAAACAATGCACTGGTGTTTGTTCTAATGCATTATTCATTTCAGCCTGCTGGATTTTTGTTCTTCTAGAGCATGAATCTATTGTCGAGAAACAGCAGAATTTTGTATACATTTAAATATATACAGATACCCAAAGTTTGAAGTGGGATGATTTGTGCTCTTTGCAATGTATCTACCCAGAAAGGTTTGGCTCAGCTGGAGCATCCGGTTCTCAGTGTGTTCGTAGATTTAAACTCGATTTTGACATGAGGAGACTAAGTGACAGAAGGTCACATGTCGAGCCTCTGACTCAGCTGGAATAGAGAGCCAAGATCTTTCTGGTTGTGTTGATCAATGTCCTGCAGGGAGAAAATGGTTGTGCCAGTCTCCCCATGGAGATCAGCACAGGAGGATACCAAGAGAGGGATGGAGACACAGGGGTGGCATTTGTGTCCTTCCCATGCAGGAAGGGCAGTGGAATAACGGTTAAAAAAAAGAAGTGGGAGCCTCTGTGAGTTCTGTAGAGTGAATTTCTCTGTGTGTCTTCATGGCTATGGAGAGGGAAGACTTCACAGGTCAAGTCTGGTCTGCAGACCAGATCTGAAGAGCTGCCCATGTGGTTGTAACAAAATCTAGGCCCAGGTGATTAAATCTAATATGGTGACTGCTTCTTATTACAGTTTTAAAAGGGAACCCAGCATGCTGGGGTCACTCTCCTGTGTTCTAAGAGCAGCTTCCCTTCAGGTGACTGCAAATGTACAGATTTAAGCAAGTTTAGGCTTTGAGCATTTATTTTTCAGCTAAAATCTTATAAAGTAAAATCACATTATTTTCCCAAAAGAAGCCATCTTGCTTCTATGCCATATCTGCAAACAATTAGTCAGAAATGGTACTTATTTGAAGTTCAATCATCTTAATCTTCCTACATTAGAAAATTCCCAAATCTTGAGCCAATATTGTGACAGATAGTTTATTATTTGATAACATATACATTCTGTACAACAACACTGCTCTGGATGTGGAGTGTCCTTTAATCAAGTGCAGGGCTGGCAATAGAAACAGTGGATGCATCAGTCTCGGGAGTGAGGGGAAGTCATCCAGACTGATGTGCTCTGCTGAGAGCTCTTAGTCCATGTAAAATGTCTCTTTTGTTCCTCCAGGAACCACCTCGAGTGTTCAGCCAGTGCTCCAGGACCTTGCCCTTGCACTGCTGCTTCCTTTCTCCCCTTCTTTCCCTGAGTGGGAGCAGATTTCCATCATGCCTGATTAAGGTAAGGTTTACAATTGCATCTGGAATTACTAGAAACAGAGATGATCCTTTAGGAAATCCACATGTGGACAGCCATGTCTTACACGTGACAGCTGGGTGTTAATTTTTTGGTGCAGATCGTGAAGGAAATTTGGCATGACTCTAAAATAGAACATCATCATTAGGTCAATTAGCTTCTCCACTATTCTGTCTTTCCTAACATTTGCCCTGACCTCCTGGCCACTGCAGAGTTTGAGGTAGAGTCTGTTTCCTAACTATGATACTGATGAGGTTCATTTCTCAGCTAACAGCCTTGCTCTACCCAAAGCTGTTAAATCTTGCAGTTCTGCAGAAAATCGGATCCTCTTGTACCTCAGAGTGACCAAAAGGCTGCAGTGTGCAGGATGTTCAGGTTTTGCAGTCATCAACAGGTTTGTTGTTTGTAAGCTGGTTGAAATTGTTATAGGTTTGATTTTCTCCTTTAAAAATCAATTCAAATTAATTCAGTATTGTTGATGTAAATTCAACCAAGGGCATGTTGACATATACAGCACTGTCCTCTGATACCTCGTGGTGAGTGAGGTGCTTGAGATTTATTGGTAATGGCCTCCCTGAATTTATCAACAACACATTTCCAGGCTTTGCACTAAGAGTTCTCTGGTGATTGTTCTCAGGGAAGAAGAGGAATGTACAAGCACTGGCAGCCCAAACAAGCTTCAGGTCTTTAGAATGTGAATCACATTCCCTGGAAGCACCCAAGGCCAGGCTGGACAGGGCTTGGAGCACCCTGGGACAGTGGAAGGTGTCCCTGCCATGGCAGGGGGGGATGAGATGATCTTTAAGGTCCCTTCCAACCCAAGTCATCCTGGGGTTCTGTGATTTCTGCACATCCTGAGCTTGGTAGGCCTGGATAAAGTGGGACCCACACACAGCAATTCCAGGTGGACCAGTACTGTGCTGACATGAAAATGGTTCATTTGTTTTTTACAGACCTGGAAATTCCTGCCAATGAATTAAGTTTTGGACTGCATGGGGGTTTTAGGACATACCTCCACAGACACAGTCTCAATAACGGACAAGTAACACACAGTATTTTATACCAATTCAGAAACTGATATTCTGTAGCTTTCACAGCAATGTCTAAAAAATTATTCACTGCTAAGATCCCTCATAAATTTCTATAGCACATTTATGTTCCAAATCTGCATTTAATTTAGGTTTAATAACACATTTATAGTCCAGCACGTTCACTAAATGCTAAATGATTATTAAAACCTGTGGAGGATTAACAGCTCCATAACTTATACTGGAGATACCTACATCAGCTCTGAGCTTGCTTGCAGATACACCACCAGTGCTGAGACCCCAAAGGCAACACCTTCCCCTCCAAGAGAGGGGCCCAGGCTGGTCCTGTTGTTTCCCTTTGGGCCTCAGCCCAGAAGAGCTGGAGTGACAGCCAAGCTCTGCTGGAACCACCTGAGATTTCCCACTCACCTGCAAAGGGCCAAGGTTCCATCCCCCGGGAGATGTGCTCGTTTTTCAAAGTGCAGTCAGGTTTTAGTTTTGAAGGAGACAGTCCCAGCTGCTGCTCTTACCACTGGTGTGACTGTGATTGGAGCTGTTTAAGAAACATGTTCTGTGTTTTGTACCCTTGTAAGGGGTGGAGGACGGGCAGGGTGGGGCAGAAATACCAGGGATTGTGTGCAATGCAGAATGGTCTCTGCAGTGAGAACTTCAGCCACCCCTCCCGAGGTCACATGTGGCACAATATATATTTATATGTGACAATAATACTGAAAATCTGCAAGTGAGGTAGGACACAACTGTAGATGTTTCCAAATAATGACAGTTCAGCTCTTTGTTTCTCCTCATGCTTGGTAAGCAACTGATGAACTTCTGCCAAAGGGTGCCCGAGGGTCTGGAATGGCCCTTGGGGTAGCAGGACAACCAAAATTATTACACATAAATTATATGATGGACATGGATACAGGCTCTTGTGCCCTTGGGACAGTCTTGAGTCTTGTGGAAAGAGAGGCCTTGAGCACCCTGGTCTGGTGGGAGGTGTTGGGGTTGGGACTAGGTGATCTTTACCCCTTAATATTCTGTGATCCTGTGAAACCTTCATGACACAATCAGACCGAGCTGGGTCGGTGGGCTTGCCTGGATCAGAGTCAAGGGTGTGGCTGGCACATACACTTCCAGTATTAACTTCATTTTTAAGGGTTTGCACTGAAACGTGAGAGTATTTGCATTGTAACATGTGAATATTTTCCTAACTTGGAGTAGACTTTCAAGACCTAAGTATTGCCTGATAGGAAAATGGAGTGGACACTACCTTTGCATTCTGTGTATCTTGCCCTTGCCTGCAGTCCTATTTTAACCAATCTGCAACACAATAGACAAAACATGAGAAGTGTTAGACAAAATAACAGAGGAAAAACCTAAATTTCCCTGTCAAAATATCTGTTTATGTAAGCTGACAACGTTTCCTGGCGTGTGCCATGAGAAATGGGGATTTCTGTGGGCGCTAAGAGGGGATGCAGATGGGATCAGATGGGACACGCCGAGCTCTGCCCGGCAGCTCGATAACATCAGGTCATTTAATCCTGGGAAATACCTGCGAACGGGGCAGCCACTGAGAGCTGCTGAAGCGTGGAAGAAAGATAGCTCATCTCATTCCACTCATAAAATAACAGTGCTTTTTTCTCAGGTGACCGAGGCACCGAGCAGCATTTCCCTGGCCAAGCTGGAAAAGGAGCCACTGGGGAAAAGTGCTTAAGCCCCTCACAAAATATTATCCTACTTTAAGGTATTACCCGATTTTGACAGGTTTACCTTGCAATACCATTGATATCCTCAGCAGGGGTGTTCCTGCAGTGAAAAAAGAGCATTTGCTCCGAGGGTGGATATTTAATTTTACAGAGCACTAACAGCAGCTCCATGTGATCCTCGCACAGTGCCTGCCCTGAACTCTTACCCGCATCTACTGAGTTACTGAGTCTGCCTTGCTGGGAGGCTCAGGTCGTGCCATGAGCTTAGCTGGGCACTCCCTGTCATGTCCTTTACTGACACACCCCTAAAACACTTCATTTTCGTGGTTTATGAAGATATTGTGGTGTAAAGGATCAAGTTTGAGGCTACAAATAACCAGAAGTCAAAAGCCAGGCAGTGCCATGTGGGGTCAGCACATCTGTGTGCAGGAATCCTGTGGTGTTTGGTCCTTCTGTGACTGAATGCTTAGTTAAATGCTAAACTGACAATTAAAATAGTAGATAAGGTACTTGGTAACAAGTGAGTACTGGAGAACAGAACTGGGATGTGATGAGCCAGCACTGCTGCTGACAGGCTGAAACCCAGCAGGCAGCAAGTTTTTGGTCCCCCTGCCTGCTATCTGGGTTGACACCAACAACACAGAATTTTGTTGGCAGTGAATTATGGTTCAAAGCTGCACCCACAAAGCTACTGTAGAAGTGTTTCCATTTCAATCCATCAGAAACACCCTGGTCAGCCAGAATTAAAGACTTAAGTCCCCTCCCAGGACAGTGAATGTGAGCAACTCAATAGATTGATCCCCATGAGCTTAGGTGAAGGACTAATATTAAAGAAATGCTTTTTGTTATCAAATCTTTCTAGTCCATTAGGACTTACTCAGGCATTCCACTTTCATTACAGTCCATGGTTTCTGAAATTTCGTCCTTGGATTTTCTGTCAATTGTTTTTGAAGCGCAGGACTGGGGAAGGAAGGCTGTGAGGAGGCATCTTTTAGCCTGTTGAGGTTTTTTTCCCTCCTTTAAATAGAACATTACCATTGTGCAATATGCCTGAATGAGGAAATCTGGGGTCTCTGGACAAGTCTGTTCAGCCAGTTAACACCAAATTGCTTTCATTGCTTGTGCATGTCAGTGATTACTCTGCTGCTGAGCACTGGAGGAGCTGGAGGAGGCTGGGAACCAGCCCCATTCATTATTTTGGGAGAGCGCAGGAGTCAGAGCCCACGCCCCCTGATTGGGCACTTGTGCACTGTGCACACCCTGGGAGCTGCTCGGACAGCTTTGATTCTTCCCACACACAAGCTGTTGGTACAAGGTATAATCTGGGAATGGAAGGGATGTGGGCAGGATGACTGGGGACAGCTGCTCCCCGGAGACCTCCCCACTAAATGCGCTGTGCCTTCCATGGCCTCGGGACAGGAGAGGTGTCAGGCTACAGAGAGGCACAGATGGAAGTGAGCAGGATTAAGCAGCACTGATTAACTATTTTTTCAGTAATGTAATGGCACTTAAACAGAAGGAGGAGGTGGGGATAAAGAAGGGAGGATTTGTCCTCAGCAGCTTCCATCCACCGTGAGGACGAGCCAGCTGTGACTGAAAGGGGTCACATCTGTCTGTGGGCTCGTCCCTGGTGGGTGTCACTTGGCTTCACACAGAACGGGTGCAGTCCCTGCTGTGCCTCGCCTGCTTTAATGATTAAGAGAAGACATGTCCTGTTGTACAGATGGACCTCGAGCCCTCTTCAGTGAGCAGCTCTGGTAGGTTTTGGCTCAAGTTTATGCATTGCAAGAGCTTTCTGTCTTTTAACTAGAGTGCATCAGCATTTTTTCATTTCTTGTGCAGGCAGAGATGATTCCAGAAGCTGTTCATTTATTCCTTGCTGGCTCTCCTCTGCTGGTGAAGGACACAGGTGGGGAAATTCTGCTGACCTCTAAGTGGAAAGACTCTTTGCTGACCACACAGAGTCCTAACTCTTTTTTTTTAATCAAATCTGAGATGTAGTAAAGATGGATGAAGTGTAAACACAAGTTAGCTGTAAGGCATTAGCTGTAAGTTTCTTCTGATATAAATGGATGACAATAAATTTTTTTTGGCTACCATACAATTGGTACAATAACAAGAGTTCTTAGGAGGTGTAAATGTACATTGGAAGGGATGAGTTGAAGAATCCATAATGTTGTGATCAGAGATCCATGGAAGAACCTGATGTGTAGGATAACTGAGCTGGTTTTTCATGTTTTAATTAATCTGTGTCACCTAATGGGCTTTGGCTCAAACCAACAGTTAGTTTTATTTAACCTAGAATGCATGTTTTCTGCTGTCTGATGTTTGTCTGTCCTCTCAGCTGCTTTCTCCGTGCTCATGAGGTTGTGCAGCGCTCTCTCTGCAAAACCTGCTGTCAAAGTGATGATGCTGTATCTTGTTGAAGTTGTATTGCTTATTCCAATTCCCCTCACCTCCTTAAATAACCAGTTATAGCAGAATCAGCTGACAAGTGCTTTAATTGTCCTCTCAGTTCCAAAGGTACCAGCACAGGGAGGTCCTGAGCTTTCCCACCTGGAGTAAAGGGAGCAGTGAGGAGACCCAGGAATCCTGGATCAGGCCCACCCCCCCACACAATGGGTTTTATGTTCTCCGTTGCTTCTGCTGCTACCAAGCCCTCCTTGCACTTCACCATGTACTTAAGGGCTGCACAAAGAATGCTGAGCTAATCCAAAAGAGAAGGAATTTCCAACTCCATTAACTTTTACTGTAATCTGAGAAAACTCTTTCCAGATTGTTTGTGGGCAAATTGCTCTTGTTAATGGCCAGAGTGGAGCTGGAAAGATTGCCTTTCCTGCTGCCGCCAGCCCCCTGCCTGCTCACAGCCAGCCCTCGCTCTGCAGCCCTGATTTCCAGCACATGAAAAAGGGGAGCCAGAGTTCCAAGTGAGATATTTAAACTTCTGCAAGGAATGGGCTGGCTTTAACCAGAGTTTTCTGCTTTATTTCTCCTATGAAAGCAGTGGTTCTATGCCTGGAAAAGGAGAGATCTACTCAGCAATAGGACACTTCCAGTTTGATAAAATGTAATTTAGTTTAAAAAGTAATGCAAAGCCACTATAACACGTGGATGCCAGCACTGCCCCTGAAATACCAGTGAGCTGCAGGCCATTTTTCCAACACTCCCAGCTTGTGTGGGTGATTTTGGGGCTGACATATCCAGTTAAAGGAATTAGACTGCCAGTACATTTACCCTGCCTTCACTAGAAGACAAACACCAGCCAGTAATGACAGTCCATGTGTGCTCTGTGCAGGAACACGGCACCAAAGCAGCTGGGGCTGCCCCTGGATCCCTGGCAGTGTTCAGGGCCAGGCTGAGCACTTGGAGCACTCTGGTGTGGAAGGTGTCCCTGCCATGGCAGGGGAGAATAGATGAGCTTTCAGGTCCCTTCCAGCCCGAATAATTCTGTGATTTTATGACCCACTGAGGCATATTTCTCAGCATCGCTGCCTGGGTACAGGCTCCTTCTGCAGCTCCTTTCTGATAATGCCTTAATTTTTCTGCCTCATGGACAGAGCAGGTGGTACTAATTTTTTCCAAATTTTTAAAATTATTATTACCTAATTCTGTATTGACATATTGACATGGAAAGTACAATTTTGTAGTCAGTTAATAATCTCCTTTTTTTGTGTGTCCATGGAAACAGCTAATCAAGTAAAACTGCAGTATTTTAACTGAACAGATACAATTTTATTCATATCCTGCTGGCTCTCTGTGAAGGATGACAGTGGTGTGGATCTCTGGCCCCCATTTCCCAATGTGATATCCCAGCATGGATGGCATTTCCTTACACTCATTACACAGGAACATCATGGTTCTCAAATAAAATGTTAACACAGGGAATGAGTTGCTCCCTCAGGGATGGGAATGCACCATGAGAGAAAGTTCTAAGAGGAGAAGAGTGCTGTTTTCATGAACTCAAGTGCTGCACTTGGAAATGGGTAATAATGGCTGGTTTGATTTTGTGTTTGTACATGAAGCCAAAAGTTCACCCTGAAACAGTTCAGCCACCACAGGAAATCGGTTTCTTACAACAATTCTGCGGCATGCTTACTTTGGATGAAATTTTTAAATAAAGCTGATCTAAAATAGTCTTCATCATCTTTTTTTATAATCACACCTGCAAAAAAAGTCTGAATCCCTAAATCTGCCATGGCTGTGAATATTTCCTAATTCTTTATACTTTTATAGGCTATGGTGAGAAAATGTTGCCCTCACAATATGAAGTCCTGACTTTGCTTCTTCATGCTGTGTACAAGATATGTAAAGGAAATCAGAAATGATGCAATACAGAGTATTTCCATGTCTGGTCTTCTTGGATTAACTCAGTGGGGAACAAGGAGGTTTGATTTAGTTCCCTCATTATCTTTAACTTTTATCTGCAAATGAGCAGAATTACTTGCTTGGAAACCATTTGCACACTGTGGCAATGAAATACAAGTTGGCAAAGTCTCCTAAAGGTGAACGTGCACACATCAGCCATCAGGAGTCTGGCCTCAAAAAAGGGCTTTTACTTTGCAGGTGGGTCCTGCCCGTTTCTCCATAGGTCATGGTGGAGATTATGTTTTAGGTCAGCAGCCTGATGAGGAGTGGCCCTGCCAGGTGAAGGAATGCCAGATGGCTTTTTTCCCCTCCTTAGCGCATTATGAAAGCTGAAAGAAAAGCATTTGGAGCTGTCTTGGATTCTTGAGAACCGGTGGGGTAAACAGGACTAAACGTGCCACACAGTCTGAGAACAAACCTCAGCAAAATTAGTTTTGTACCAAGCAATACCAATTTTCCATCTTCTAACAGATTCTGACAGTTATTGTTTAATGTGGCTTGGCAGGGCATGAAAAGCTCGGTTCTCTAAACAAGACCCCACCTAATTCTTGACCAGCATCTCCTTTTCTTGTTTCCTCTAAGTAGAGGCAGCTTCCCCGTTGTTTCTGCCAAATGAAGAAGGCATTGAAATAACTCCTATGGATAGATTGGCCTCGCAGAGATTTCCAGGGAAATCCTGGACAGTCCTTGCCCTGTACATTTTCTGTAGTCAAAGGACTCCAAATGTGCCGTGCGCATGGTGGGCGCTGCCATTGGAAGAGCTACTGAAAGCTGAAAAGTGAGAAGAAACCACTCTGGTGAGAATCATGAGATTTTTAGACTGAACTCAAGTTCATCTGGCAGTACTTGGCAAAAATTTTGATGGACAAGAGACTTATACATTTAGACATTTTTCTTCTTTTTTTCCCTCTTCTTCTTCTTCTTGCAAAATTTTTGTCAAACTTTTCTGGTACTTATTCTATGTTTGTGAGCCTGTCCATCTGTTTCCCTCACTTTCTCTTTTTGAGTGGAGGGCTGAGAGCCTGGCAAAGAGATAGACTCCAGATGTCAAGGAAAAAAAAAAGGAAAAAAATTCCAAGAACTGATCCCCAGCAGTGAATGTTCTGAATCAATGGACTCCATAGTCTAAGAGCCCGCAGAGCCCTGCTCTATCTAACAAAGGCATTATCTGTGCCAGGAGCAATCCTGCCCCACTGTATTTGTATTCCAAGCTTATTCATATTCAGAGGAAGTGCCCTGGGTCGGTGAGTGCTCAGCTCCCTAACCCCAAGGTCAGGTTTAATTGCTCTAAAAGGTGGCACATGGCAATGAATGAGCTCTAATGATTTAGATAGTATCTATTTCACATCAAGAACTTTCCACTCTGACCAGACCCTAATCGAAAGTAATCTGAAAATTAGGGAAAATAAAAACCATGCCCACAATGACGTAAATACCTATTTCCTCGAATTTTATGCCCTAAATAACCTAATTCCTGGGAAGTTTAATTTTTCCCTTCTGCTAAATATACAATTGCCTGGGAGAAATGATTGGTCATAATCAAGGTTTTTAAAGCTGCAACTGTTAAAATATTATCGTTCTACTAAGAATTTTGGAGGGGAAAGCAGCCAGTGTAGAGGGAGGGAGTGAATATCCCCAGGCTGTCAGAGTGAATGTCCATGGGAGCCCTGCTCGTGCAGTATCACTTTTTTAGATATGTGCAAGTTTAGATTCTATATATGATTTGCATATTTATATATTTATGTAGTTGCTTACATGCACTAGTAAGATCCCCCAGTGGGGATATTGATGTATTATTTATAATTCCCCGAATATGGGAAATGTCTGCTGAAGAGATGCTGAAGACTTCCCAGCTGTGTTCAGGTAACGGTGGCACATCAGACATCTCCCACCCAGCCACTGCCAGCAGGACCAGGACGGCCACACGTTCTTCCCAGTGCTTTGTCACACTTCAGACACAAATCCAGCCTGACCCGACCCTTCTGGACATGCTGTGCCCCGACTGGGGGCAGTGCCTGAATTTGGTCGGGGAAACCAACAGGCACATAGTCCTACACCCATCTCTGCAGAGGCTGTGGGATGTGGTTTGCAAGCAATTAACATATTGAAGTATTTGTTTGGAAAAGCAAGTGATTTCTTTATGACCTTGAGCTGTCAAAGACTAAGTATGCAATTAGTTCTAGCTGCAGTGAGGTATTTAAAGTCAAGCATGTGTTTTAGGGCTTTGATAAATCAGGGCATAGCAGAAACAAATTTGAAAATAAAAAATATACAGAGAGTGTAGGGGAGAGCCATTTCAGACTGCAGCCCCTCTGTTTTTACAGGTTACTCACGTTTCACAGATCTTTTGCATAACAGGACTGTGCACCCTGGTGCCGTGATTGCCTGTGCACGGACAAAGCTGCTCCTGCTCTGCCCCGGCAGCGCTGGCAGAGCCCAGAGCCCTGCTGTGCTCAGCCCGGAGCGATGCTCGATGCTCTTCGGGCGGGGGAAGCTGCAGAAGCAGAAACCCAATTTACGTTGCCTTCAGGGACAGGTGGAGAAATGTCTAGCTTAAATCTGAGTATCAGTTTTAGCAGAGGAAAATGATAACTATATGATCATTATGGAACTGGCACAGGGTTCCCAGAGCAG
>VZTT01078232.1:0-20175 GCA_013400855.1 Buphagus erythrorhynchus | reverse complement strand
TTCCTGAGAAGGGATGAATCCAGGCAGTGCCAGTGCCATGAGAAAGTCCATCTTTCTGCAGCCTTTACTCCCAGCTGCTGCCAATGCTGTGCTCCTTCAAGTTGGAAGCTCCACCCTAAATAACTGAGCAGACTATGGAGTTACCATCAATGCTGGTGTGTACAGGGGCTGGCAGGTGGATGATTTGATTTCTGATTGATAAGGAAAGGTGAGGGAAACCACCAGCTGTGAGGATGACAGGGAGAAAGACCTGTAGCTGATCCAACCCACTGAGCCTGGGATGTTTCAGACCATGCAAATGTGAGGAGAGTAGTGGCAGTGCTAAAGGCTAAAGCTTAGAAGAGTGGAAATGAGGAAATTTAGAGAGAATAAGGATGGAATAGAACACACAGGTCAAGAAAACACAGATGCCTGGAGGAGGAATTGAGCCAAACTGAATCAGGGCTGTGACAGCAGCAGAAGGGGCTGACCAGTGTGAGCACTGCTGAAATGTGTGAGGGGAGGAGATGAAATCAAGGCTGAGGATCTGTAAATGCTGAAGGCACAGGACATGTGCTGAGCTGGTGGTGGGTCTTGCCCTCAAGCTTTCCTGAGAGCAAGTGGAGGCAGAACCACTGCCAGACCCTCACTGGGTCCATTTTCACAGGATACAAGACCTTCTCTTTTCCAAAGCCATTTTCTCAAATCATTATTCTCAGGGTTAAAGGGAAACTGAAGCAAAACCACCACCAGAGCAGAGAAGTCCAGTTCTGTCCAGTTTTCTCAGCCCATTTAGATGTGCAGGGAAAGCCCACGAGGGTGTCACTGTGCTCTTGCTTTCCCAGTGCTATCCTTGTTTCTCCCCAGGATGTGAAAAGTGCTGGAATTGCACAGTCAGATGTGCTGGGAACCATCCCAACCCTGCCAAAGGAAAAGCTGGTAGAATTTACTTATGACAGCTTCCAGAAGAAAGATGGACCCATGTCAGAATCCACCAACACCCTGGCAGACACAAGTGATGATTGGACCTCAGAAGATGAAGCCATGGCTGAGGCTAGGGGTTGTCGTGGGAAGAAATCACCTGGGGAAAATGCCTCTTCTGAAGAGGAAGGAGAGGCTGGAGATAAAAGCTGTAAGATGACTTGGAAGAAGAGCCAGAGGCTGGCAGATGGCTTGATGAGATTCAGCATTGATCTCCTGAGAGAGGTGCAGCAGGAGTCCAACAGAACCAACGTGCTCCTGTCCCCCCTCAGCATCGCCCTGGCCTTGTCTCACCTGGCACTGGGTAACTCTTAGTGGCAAAGCCACCATTCCCTGCCCTTCCCCATTTCCTCTCCCAGAGGCATGAGCAGCCAGTGTGCTAGATGCAAATGAAATACAGCCCCTTCCACTTATCCTTGCTCCTGCAGCTTTAATTAGGCATGATTACAATTGAATCTGCCCTCTGAGGCTCTGACTCTCAGATTTCTGCAGGCTCTTTTGTGAGGCACAGCGTGTTTTTAACAAGAGGCAGCCAGAGTAACATCCCTGTTTTCCACTCCGTGGGCATGAGACCTAACAGGAATTTGATTTTTAGGAGCAGCAAATCAGACAGAGAAGCACTTGCTGGAGGTGATGCACCTGGAGTCTGTGCCCTGCCTCCACCAGATGCTGGGCACTCTTCGCAGGAGGCTCACAGAGTCCACCCTGAGCCTTGGATCACGTCTGTACCTGCAGAAAGGTGAGAGGTGTCCTGGGAGGGTCTGGACTGGTGTAGGATAAACCTCCCAGAAACAGAGAGTGATGGAAGCACACTGGAGACATCCATTTCCCCTGTTTTCTCCTCTTGGGGAGTGTCACACCACACTGAGCAAACCTTTCCCATCATTCCTCCCCTTTGCCAGGGTATGAGGTGAAAGAGAAGTTCCTGGAGGATTCAGAGAAATTCTATGGAGCAAAGCCCATGACCCTTTCTGGGATCAGCCAGGACGACCTCGTGGCCATAAACAACTGGGTAAAGGAAGCCACTCATGGGCAAATTCCCTCCTTCCTCCAGCAGCTCCCTGGAGACACGGTGATGCTCCTGCTCAATGCCATCTATTTCCACGGTGAGCTCCACAGGCCTGCCTTATTTTTTCAAGAGGAAATAGTTAGAACTCCAGTTTTCTGCAAGCCCTGTAGCTGAACAGCATCTCCTCTCCTCACTTCCTGCTAGGCAATCTGCTTGTTCTTGTGCATCTGCTGTTCCTCTTGCTTAGATTTCTTTACAGTAATGATTCCAAACTGCTTCACATGTGCTAAAAATGTTACTTGACAGCAGAGCCAGGACACAGCAGGTGGGACCTGCAGTATCTTTGCCTCCTGGTTCAGGATCCCAGGCAGTGGCACATCCCTGCTCATCTACTCAGTGATCTTAAAGGTCTTTTCTAACCTAAATGATGAACCAGGTCGTTTGCAGCTCACTGCACACCCACCACAGAGCTCAGAGGCAGCTTCTGTGGATTTCTCTCTGACTACAGCACAGTGGTCAGCCACATCTTCCTTTTTGAATTCCCTGAGGGCTGTGCACAGACCAAACACTTCCAGTGTAAATCTACAAACGTTTTACCTTGGTCTTGGAGCAGTGTTTCCCCCTCTGCAGCACAGAGGCAATACTCCCCATTTTTCAAAGCACAAACATAGTTTCTTTTATCTCCATAGCCTTCAGTAGTCTCCCACGCTGAGGCATGAGGACTCATCCGTGTTCTTTTTGTTATTCCATAGTTTCTCTCTGGATGATAAGAGTTTCCTGCTGTTAGGGCTCTTCCAGCCTTGGTACTGACTTCTCTTTGCTGTATTTTCACTTCCCTGGTCACTGTTGGCCTTGTTAGAGAACTCAAGATAGGAGGAGTGTTAGCTCAGCAGTTTCTAGTTTTCTACCCAAATTTAACTTCATCTCTTTCAAAATTTTTATTTTTACAGGGTTTTGGAGGAATAAGTTTAATGCAAGCTTCACTAAGCCAGATGTATTCCACCTTGACCATGAGTTTGTGGTCCCAGTTGAGATGATGAAAGCTGATGAGTACCCCCTGAGCTGGTTTACACTGGAGTCCCAGCATATTCAGGTAGGGATCTCTCAGGAGCACTGTAAATTTTCATTGGAATTTCCTCTTGCTGTGGTATTTTACTAACTGCAAGCATTCTCTCAAAAAAACCAAATGCTTTTTTTAACAGGCATAGCACACAAAAATTTAATAATCATTCTTTGTCCTTGCTTCCAGCAAGAATGTTGAATCTTCACTTTTAATCTCTAGGAAAAACCACAAAGACATATTCCTACTAACTGGGAATTAATAGAGTTCTAAAGCCATGAGTTAAAGATAAATGAGGAAATATGGAAAGGAATTCCCTTGGACTATGTGCTGTTGGAGTTTTTCAGAATCCAGAGTGGGGCAAGCTTGTGCATGTGGGCTTTCACTCTGCCATGTGCTCAATCTTTACCAGCCAGTGGCTAATACTAAAATCTAAAGCTGTTATTCCAACAAATTCTCCTCTGGAGAAATCAGATCCCTCCTTCTCACCAGGCTGTTTTCACCCAAGAGCAAGAGTGGCCCTGTAGACCAATTTAAAAAAGACTAAATTAAAAGCACCACTTTCTGGACTTCCTTTTCCCTAAATTCTTCTCTGGTTGGTTTTATTCCCAGGTGGCCAAGTTTCCTTTTGAGGGTAATGTGAGTTTTGTGGTCATCGTACCAAACCAGATCACCTGGAATGCCTCCCACGTGCTGGAGAACTTCCCTTACAAACAACTGTGCAGGCTTTTCCCCAGAGAGGTGCCCACTGCAGTGAAGATCCCCAAAATAAAGCTGGACTACCGGCTGGAACTCAACCAGGTTCTCAGCCAAATGGGTAAGGCCTCTAGCAGGGTTTGCACAGAACAGGAGGAGCTGATCAATCTGTTCACTGCCACCTTTGTTTCTAAAGCTGTGCCTCACAGCTTGCTCCAGAGCTCCAAACTCTCCCAGCTCTTCTTCCTCTCCTCCTCCTCCTTACTCCTTGCTTGCCTGGCACCAAATGTTTTGCTCCAACAATATGACACTACAAAGAAGGTAGCATTCACAACTTCTCACAGTCTTTACGAGTTTTTCCTATTGTAGCCAAGACCAACTTCCCCCGTGCATCAATCTCAGTCTCTTTGTCATTTAATTCAGTGTCCAGGACATGGAAATTGCCAACAGAGAAAATGCAGATCACAAAACGTGGAGCTGAAATAAAATAGCAGGTGCTGCCTTTCCAGATGAGAATAATTTAAGAGTTCACTTTGTTTTGCAAAGAATTGCTTAAAAAATTATCTCTGTAGAAGTGTTTCCAGCCTGGCTAGAAGGAGTCTTCAGACTTGCTGCTGCTTTTTACTGATGACTTCAGGTTCTTACACTACTATTCTTAAAGAGGTGGAGTTTTTGTTTCTCTTGGCTGTCAGCTCTCCAGTCCTCCATGGTGGGCAGCACATGGAGCAACAGATCAGAGAATTGCTTTCTTCAGCCAGCTTTGAGAAAACTCAGACCTCATGGCACCAACTTGGTCTCATTTCTCTGCAGGCCTCCAGGAGCTGTTCACGAGCCCAAATCTCCAGAAGATCACAGAGGAGCCTCTCTTTGTGTCCAGTGTACAGCACCAGGCCACCCTGGAGCTTAAAGAAGATGGGGTGGAAGCATCTGCTGCCACCAGTGTCATACTGTCACGCTCATTCTCTGCCTTCAGCCTTGACAGGCCCTTTATCTTCATCATCTTTGAAGATGAAACAGGGATCCCACTTTTTATTGGCAGTGTCCAGAACCCCAACCCAGATGCTGCTCCCCAGTTCCGAGAGCCATGGGATTCACGTGAAGCCACGGATGCCAACGAGCACCGTGTGCCCAAATAACAGAGGGCAGAGCCTGAGTGTTCTGGGACTCCTGCCTGACCCTCTGGACCAGCTGAGAGAGGCCTCCTGCCCCTCTGAGGCCACAGGGGGCAATTCCTTGCTGTTTTCCTTTACAGATCCCTAGAGACCAGTCCTGGCATAGCCCATTCCAGCCCCGACGAGCTTTTCCAGGCTGAGGTTCCCCTCTGTTGAACCTGAAAAGCTTGTTCTGCCTGGATTTCCCTTCCAGGGCTCTCAGTCATGGAAGGGAGACTTTCTTGTCCCCAGACTGTTATTAGAGTCTTCATTAAGATCTTATTAGAGTCCCCTGTAGCCTGGAATCATCATTAGCATCTGGCAGCTTGGACATCAGCCAGGGCTGTACGAATGTGGCTCTTCCTTCCGCAGTTCCTGGGAACACGAATCCCTCAGTGTTCCTCTGAAAACCATCTGTGCCCACCTAGACAACGACCTCCAGAGCAACTGGACTAGAAACCAGTTCTCTAGGATGAGTCACAGCCACTTCCAGGCATGGGCTCTTTTCAAAGATTCCCTTTTCCCACTCCTTGGCTATTTGGATCTGATGTAGGAGGCTCTGCAGTAGGAAACCTCTCCCTTTGAATCCTTCTCTCCAGCCCTTCCTCTAGAGGTTGGGTAATGCTAGATTTTTCAAGGCATGTTTTATAAAGTGTTTTTTAGTAATTTTTATGTTAGCAGAATAATAAAGAATAAAGCAGAATATATTTGCTGAAGGTGTTGCATTGAAGGACCCAACAGAGAAAGCAAAAAGGCACAGAAATTTAGTAATTGCAAAGATTGGGAGGAAAAAATCTGGGGATGACAGAAGAAAAGAGAGGAGGGGCTCTGGCAAAGGATCTGCTTTTTGCTACACCTTGTCACAGGCAACATCGGGGTGAAATTGCAAATTTGTAAAAACTCTCCAAGGACCGAGTCCAGCAAGTTTTGGGTATCTCCTCTGCCAAGTGTGCAGGGGATGGATGCTCTCTGGGTCAGAGATGTGAGATGGCAGAATCCCCTGAATTAGGGCATGAGTCAGTGGCACGGGGTCAGGAGGGTGTTTGGCCTGTGAGCAGCAATGCAGGGATAAGCAAGGATGTAACAGCCCTTAACCTTTCTCTTGGGTAAAACCTGACAAATGCTGGGATCTGCTCAGAGGGTCAAAGGTGCTGATCTGGCATCTGTTATCTGTGATTTGTTCTTCACTGGGATACTCCTGGCTCCACAATATCCATGCTGTGGATGGCTGGGACAGCTTCCAGGGAAAGGAGGAAAGATTTTGACACCTGTAGCTGAATGTCACTGCTTTTGTTTTGGCAAATGGCAATGTCCTGTTATAGCTTCCCTTTGGTTGAGGGGAGCAGAGCACATCACAGCCCCTGAAGTGGGTCCTTGTTCCAATGCAGCAGTGCCCTAAAAGCCCATGAGGCTGTGGCACAGATTGCCCAGAGCAGCTGTGGCTGCCCCATCCCTGGAAATGTTCAAGGACAGCTTGGACAAGGCTTGGAACAACCTGGGATAGTGGAAGGTGTCCCTGCCCATGGCAGGGGGGTTGGAACAAGATGATCTTTAAGGTTCCTTCCAAACTAAGCTATTTTATGATTCTAGCAAGGAATTTTGGGGTCTCTCCACCCAGTCAAGCAATCCTACCACGGGCCTAACTCATGAGTACTTCTGTACAAAACAACTCCTGTCCATAGTAATTTCTGCTTCCAAAACCCCTCAGCTGCTGGGTCGAAAGGATGGTGCTCTGTTCTTGCAGAGCAGCAGTTAGGGAGCCCAAGGGCCACCCTTCTGGCATTGTTTTCCTCACTTGGGAAGGCTGCCTTCCCTCAAAGGAAGGAGCAGAATGCTTCTGGGAGCCTCCGTCCCTGAATAGTCTGCACCATCTGCTGGCATAAGAGCAGGACTGACTCACTAACCATGAATTTCAGGGATGCAGGGGACTTTGGGGAATAAAAAGTCCTGGCTCCAACCTCCAATTATGCATTTCTTCCAGTCTAAAAGGAGAAGAATGGCCGAAGATAATGCCTACCCCTCTAACCAACATAATGACACAAACCCTTCAGAAAGAAGCTGTAATTACAGGGCTCTGCAATTTTAACAAGTAAACCCACAAGAATTTAGCCTTTCTTACTAGAGGGCACAGCTCTAGCCCACAGGGAACATTTTAGCTTATTTATTTATACAGATTCATTCCTAGCATTCAGAAATACCATTCCATGCCTTAGGTAAGTCTTTGGCTACTGTAACCTCCCTGAATGCCACCCTGTTGCACTGCAACCGCTGCAAAATTTGAAGCTCAAGTTTTCCTTTCCACGCCTCTGCCCTCCAGCTCCTGCTTTTATAAAGTTCTTTCCCTTGTTCTTAGTTTCCTGAACAGCTTGGTTCTTATTTCCTATTTTCTGTCTTGCTGCCATCACTCCTCCTCCAAGCTATTCTTGTCAAACTATTAATTTCATCTTATTTGACAGTACAGCAGCCCTCCATGACTATGCTTCGCTCAACAAATTATCAGTTACACCAACCATAAGACTCTTTTTCACTCCACTGACTTTCCAGAAGAGGCAGTTTGTAAAATGCAAAGTAATATTAATGTTTCTGCTCAGGAGTTTCCACTTTGCATTGCTAAAGCTTTCATTTTGACGGAGCTGTATTCTGAAAAGACATGACTAGCACAGGGTGTCTGCTCTATCCATCTGCACCACTGGCTCAGAATATCAAATAAGTCCCAGTTTCTTTAATATTAGATGTATTTTTTTTCCTTACCTAGAGCAAATTCAAATCACCACTACTTCCACAGCAGAGGTGAACCCTGTCAGAGCATACTGAAACCAAATCAGAACAACAGGGAAATGTTTGTATTGATTTAACAAAACTGATTTTGTTGGATGAGTTTAATGCACCATTTCAGGGATGCCCTTCACCTACAGAAATAAAGCTGGTTTTGGTCTGTAGTAACATTCTATGAAACTTCCACTCTGATTTAAATGGTTTTAAAACCAAACCTGTATTTAAACAGATGGATTTTCATTTGAAGAGAGACAAGACATAAAAACTTCTCTCGTGATCCTTCCATAAAGGGCATCTTAACACCACAAACAAGCTATCACAAAGAGATGAAAACCACCAGAAAACATCTCCACAGCCAACACCCCCTTTCCCGGGCTGAGAATGGAAGAATAATAAGTACAATTTTTTTTCTCTGCAGATGATTTTGCATAGAGCAAGCTGAGAAGCAGCTGAAAGCAGAGCTGCTACCCCTCTTGTTAGGAGGGGTGACCTGAAGCACTGACTAATCACAGGGCACACCTGATCTGCTTTCCTGGCTTGCAAAACCAGCAGCTAATGCATCTCTGAGCCCATCCTTTCCCCTTTGCTGAGGGACTGGATGAGCTCAGTGCTCACACGGGAGGAACTCCTCATTACCTGCTGGCAGTGAGCCCAAAGATGTCCCAGACTGGGGGCCCTGACATCACTGCCTTTCCAGCATTTCCAAACAGAAAAACAGCTGGATCTGCTTAGCTACATGTCCAGTTAGCCCAGTATGCTGGTCCTTCCAGTAATCATGGCTGAGGAAAAAAAAGAGAATGACAAGGGACAAGGAAAACCCACTGTTCTCTGGCTGTATTGCCCAGCTTGCCTTTGGTAGCCTGCAGGGGATCTTTCTTCCACTAATTTGGTTTGGGTTGGGTTTTTTACCCTCAAATCTATTTATCTTTCATCTTCTGCAATATCTAGTTATAGATATAACTCATATAGATAAAACTCATTAGTTTTACAATTTAATACTTGTTTAAAAATACATTCCCTTGATTTAAATGTGCACGGGTGGGTGCTCCCCTTGAGCCTTCTGTGGAAAGTAATAATGGAACTGCTCTGTCCCTTTCCTTTCTCCATATCATTTATCATTCTGAAAGGTTCTACAAGATTCTTTTAATTCATCTTCTTTTTTAACAAGTCCTTGGCTTTCTAGCCTCTTTCTTTTCAGCCAAAAACTTTAAGCCAGTTAATGATTTCTTTTTAACTAGTAACTATCACTGGATACAAGCAGTTTCCAGCATCTTAACTGCCTCAAACAACAGAATCCTGTTTCCACAGTCTCTCCATTAAATCTTGGACATAAATCTATAAATCCATTAAACACTACTGCATTAACCATACCTCTGAGACAGAAAGAATTCCCTGATGTGACCTATGCAGAATTGCTGGGATAAAAGACTTGCTCAAACAGGGCAGGGAGTGTTTGCTTTTCCTACCTGTGCTTTACCCACCAGGCTGTCCTTAGCACGGGGATTTGTTTTGGGATGGGGGGAAAAAGGGTTGAAAAATTAGTGCAATTCATTGCGAGGGTGGCAGCGGCAGAAAATGGGAGCAGAGCACTTTAAGAGAGCCCTGGGAAGCTGTAACCTGAAGCCTGCCGAAGGCTGGGCTGGGGGAAGCAGCAAAAAGCAGATGTGGCTGCACCAAACCCACACTGTCCTCGCCTTGCACCCGCTGGGAGCCCGGACAGCAGCGGCCGAGAGGAGCCCCAGGTAAGGGACAGCTCAGGGACAGCTCACCTGTGCCACTGCCAGCGGCCAGGGGAGCACAGGGCAGGGGCTGAGGCTGGGCAGCTCTCAGAGGACTTGGGGAATGGGATGAATGGTTCTTCTCCAGGTGGGATTCCCACCAAGAGACCTCACCTAGGATCCAGAGCCACCAGCATCAGCTTTGCCCCCGGGGCTGAGCTGTGCTCGGGAACCGGGGTGGGTTTCTGCCTTTCAAACATCTGCCTTGCAGCTGGGAACACGTTTTTTGTCTGTGATAGTGTGCCAGTCAAATCCTCTGGAGCTGGTGGTTGCAGGATGCTCCAGGAGCTGGTGCTGTGGAACAAGCAGAGCAGTCTGAACTCATGGGTCTTGTTTCACACCACCTCTAAAGCCAGAAGTGTTTATAAATGATGTGAGAGACTTGTACCACTGTATGTGGAAAGTAAAATATTTCCTTTGCACCTGCAGGCCTTCACAAATCGACAAGTCCCAGACACAAAGTTCCTTCTCAGCTCATTTCTCAAGGTTTTCTTCCTGTACCTTTTGACTGTACCATCACTCACTGTTGCTCCTTCTCCTTCAAGGCAGCCACAGATTTTAATATCATGCCTGAAACCATCCCACCTCCGATCCAACCAAATTCTTTTCTCTGCACTTCTGGCTGTGTGCTAAGAGAAATACAAATAGAATCCAGATGTTCAGGCCAATTCAAACTCAAAAGGCTTTGTCTTTTTAAAATGGAAATTGCTTTTTGGCAAAGTCTGAGAAATATGAAGCTGGTGACAGTACTGGCAAAAACAATACAATCTGCAAAACCAATCTCTGCTCCCATGCTCCCAGGAGCTCAGTGTAGCTGGAAGCAGAGGTTGTGTTGAGATTATTTTCTTTTTCTTCAGAGAAAAGGTTATGCTCCATGGAAAAGTTTCAGCTCTAAGCTAGACTGGGCCAAACCTCTTCCTCTCAGCATGCAGGAGTGCAGCTTGGAACAGGCATCCTCACAGAGCCCTTGCTAAGGCCTGGTTGAATTAGACTCATGCAGGACTTCTGGCATCTCTCTTCCAGCGGGGTGCCTGTTCACTGTAAATCTCTGAATGATTGCTTCTTGAATGAAGGAGCAATCCCAGCATCATATCCACTATCACACTACCAGACACACCAGACAGTAAATCCTCTTGATGCACATCTTCTGCAGGAGAACCTCACCTATTCTCCAGCTGGGATGGCAGCAGGTTGCAGGATGCAAGCACACGGGGGGAAAGAAGGGGAAAGAGGGTACCATTTCTGTGTTACACTGGCTGAACACAGATGAAAGCTTAAAACCTCCCCTGTGATGCTTTCTTCTCCAAGGGAGAGCTGCCCCCAGACAAAAAGGCAGGGGAGGGAGACAGCAAACTGCCTCTCACTCTGCCTGAGCAGGGTCTTGAGCTGGGGCTGTTGCCGCCACGTGTATTTCTAGCAGCAGGCGTGTTTTCTTTGTAGCTGAAGTTAATCTGAAACACATGTTCTTCCTCTGATTTCTCTAGTTGCCTGGATGACAGGGGTTAGTTAAATACAACCCTCTTCCTTTAATTTCTGGGAATCTATCTAAACATTGCTTCAGACCAAGATCAGTGGCGTCTGTTCTCAGGGGCAGGACGCTTCAGTAGCTCTGGTTTACCCACAGCAAAGCCCTGGGTTACTCAGTGCACTCTGGACCAGACAGATCTGTCTGGAAGGGCCACTCATCCCAGTACTGGAGTGACAAAAAGTGGATTCCACAGAAGGAACAGCTTTTGGGAGTTTGGTGCTTTTCTCCCACCTCCATTAAAAATGTCAAATAAGCCAAGCTCTGCCTTTAATTTCTCTAGGTCTCCTTATTGTCTTTTAAGAAAGCTTTTCTATTTTACTTCATCAGATTGCAAATAAGAAGCAAAGGATGGACGCAGGTACATGTAGACACAAGAAACAGCAAACTACTGCCTGAGGCAGGTAATTTGTATATCAAAGCAGTAACCAGTCAGTGTTGCCTTCCACCCCATTCAACAATATGGATTTGGTACCTTTTATAAATGAAGTCTTGAATTTTTTTGAAGCCTAAGACTCAGAAGTAATGATTGGTGCTTTTCTGGACCTTGGCACTCAGTGACTGCCAACATCAGTGTGGCTGGGGACACACACATCTGCTTTTGTGCTCAGGCACACCCACACCGTGTGCTTGCCCAATTTTAAAGTCACTGGGGCCAGTCTGGCTGAGTATTTCCAACTAGAGAAGGAAACCTGGCTCAGATCAGGTGTGTGCTTCACAACTGGAAGGACAAGCAGCAGCATCTGTCACTGCAGCTCCTGTCACATCCAGGTACAGTGAATAGTTGTGCTAGAGATGTATTTTCCTGATTGCTCAAACTCTCTCTGTCATATTCTTAGTCTGTAGGTCCAGGCATGCAGATTCCAGTGATTCTCCTTTTCCTGGGTCTCTTAACTGTCCCAAGCAGAACCCAGAACTCAGCTACTGAGCAGGTGAGTAGGAGACGATATGCAGAGAATGAGGGGGAGAGGTGTGGAGCAGGTAATTTAATTTTAGAGATTCTTACCAAAGGATTAAACACTACCCTCCTAAATTACTGGGATTTTATTTAGAAACATAATGAGACTAACTCCTGCTTTACCTGGATAAAACCACAGTAGTTACATCAGGGGATGACCAGGAGGCAGAATTTCAACCTCAGCACTGCCTTTGGCATTAAATTAACAGTTCCTACACTCTCTATAAGATTAAGTCAATATTTCTGTAGGTCATGGAAGAATATCTGTAGTTGTTTGCCTATGAAGCGTTTACCACACCTGCAAATCTAACCAAAGCACTCCCTGGACCTGCCAGAACTCTGCCACAGCTGATGGAGCCAATGCTGGCGAGGAAGAGGAAGATCCATTCTACAAGAGCCCTGTGAACAAGCTGGCAGCTGCAGTCTCCAACTTTGGCTATGACCTGTACCGCCAGCAGTCCAGCCGCACAGCCACGGCCAACGTGCTGCTGTCTCCCTTCAGCCTGGCTACTGCACTTTCTGGTCTCTCACTTGGTGAGTTCTATGCCCCATTTCCACACTCACCTTCTGGCTTGGCAGCCCTTCCCTCATGTTTTCCTGGTTGTTGGCAGGGGCTGGAGAACGAACTGAAAATGTGATTTCTCGCGCCCTCTTCTACGATCTGCTCAACAAGGCTGAGGTGCACGACACCTACAAGGACCTCCTGAGCAGTGTGGCTGGGCCAGAGAAGAGCATGAAAAGTGCCTCCCGGATCATCCTGGAGAAAAGTAAAAGTTCTTCTTCCCCTCTGTAAAATTTTACCTAAGAAACTGTCAGCAGTAGTTATTTTGGTGTTTGTATATATGTATTTATATATAAAAACACACTGAGTAACACAGCACTAACAGCTCTGGCTCTGACATCCTGCTGAGCCAGGATGCAGACAGGGCATGGAATGCTCTTGCTGCTCCAGAAAAAGCCTGGAAAGTTTGTGTGCACTTAAATAAAAGACCAGACATGCACACAAAGACATTGAGGACAGAACAGTTAACTCACAGAAGACCTAAAAGAAACTTGCTGATAATTTTGCCTTCACTCCAGGCTGTCTGGCAGGTGTTGCTGGCTTCCAGGAACCACAGATCATATTTTCTATTTGTGATAACACTCAGCCATATTCCTTTGTTTAATTCCTTGCAGAGCTATTTGAAATGTCTGCTTCTGGCATGCAATAAACATCTGCTGAGAATGCTAAGAGCTATCTTTTGGAACCTGCTGGTTCCAAGAATCCAATAGGTTGACTAAGCTGTACTCAGAAAGCAGGCTGGGGAAAGAAGAAAGGCTAATGTAGGAATGGCTGTGTCCAAGCCTTCAGTTCTTATCTCCTTTTTTCAGTTTTCAGAAGAGAGTTATCCCATACTCCAGCATGGGTGGCTGTAGGATTTGGATCAGTTTTCTTAATGTGCTTTCAGATATTCCTCTTCAAAGCAGGTTTCTGTAGACAAACAAGCACAGATATTTTATGAGAGACCTGCTGCTGGGCTTTGGATTGCCACCTGCTGCCTTGAGATTGTTTGGATAAGGGAGCTAGCTGCAATATCCATGTTTTTATTCCCCAGGACTCAGGGCAAGGCCTGGATTTCACAGCCAGCTCGAGAAGTCCTACAAGATGAGATTGAGGGCACTGAGTGGCAACACCCAGCTGGACCTCCAAGAAATCAACAGCTGGGTCCGACAGCAGACAAAGGGAAGGATTATGAGGTTCATGAAGGACATGCCCACAGATGTCAGCATTCTCCTTGCTGGGGCTGCTTTCTTCAAGGGTAAGAATGTTGTGTGCTTGGACACAGAAAAAGTCCATTAAGCACGTGTTAGATGTGAAGGAATGCTCTCCCTTCCAATAAAGCAAACAGGCTGTCAAAGAGAGAGTGTGAGAAGAAAGTGTTTGAGAATGTTTAGTAAAGAAGAAAAAAAAAGCACACTACCTGAACAAAACTAGTCCTGGGAGAGGAATTATTACTCTTGGGAAGCTGAATCTTGACCTGTTTGCAGTAAGAATCAGAGAAGAAAGTTTAAGCTCACAAAACTCCATTCAGAGATGGGATATCACCATTCAGGGAAAGAACAGCTTAGAATGTTCTGAGTCCTCTTACCACTGTAGAAGGAACAGTTTGATACTAGAGAGCTGTTCTTAAACACTCTGTAAGCCAGTGTCCTGGAGAATTATTGCTTAGAGACAAGGAACAAAATAAAGGGTGGGGAGAGAAGCACTTTATATCCATTGAAGCAACTGTTACCCTTTAAAATAGTTTTGTAATTACATAAGTAGACATCAACTTCCCAATGGCTACTCCACCCACACACTGGCTTGATTATTTATTTGCCATTTAGCCAATTCTCAGATGGAAAGGAGGGGCCAAGGATGGCAGTAAATCAGTAGCTCCAATCAGTCTATTTCTTTCCCTGTTATGCCTCAACTCCTTACTGCACAAATACTGTATATTAAAGCACAAGTTTATTCAGCCCCAGGCATAAGCCTGGTTTCATATGCTATTATTTCAGAAAATCCTCCATTTTCTCTCTTACAAAACAGGGACGTGGAAAACCAAGTTTGACACCAAGAAGACTGCCCTGAGTGACTTCCACCTGGATGAGGACAGAACTGTGAAGGTGTCCATGATGTCAGACCCCAAAGCCATCCTGAGATATGGTTTTGACTCGGAACTCAACTGCAAGGTCAGACAGCAAATATTGCCTAAGATCTCCTAAACCTACTGAGGAGCAGGTTCAGCTACACCTACCTGTTAACTCATTCCAGCCTTGCTCCCATCAGCTACTTTTGCAATCCCTATTTTGAAAGGCAGTGTGTTGATTCTTAGGATATTCTGCTTCTACCCAGGCTATGTCACAAGCAATCCAAAATTTAAATTATGCCCAGGTCCTACCAGCTTGTATTGCTTTACTTAAAGTTGGGCAAGAAGGGCAGGGCACACCTTTCAAAACTTTTCCATCTCTACCTCTTTCAACCAGTCTTTCCCTGGAGCATGAGCTCAAAGGTGTTCCAGTGAGAATTCCCCAAAGCAATGCTGCAGGATTCAGCAGGTGAGAGAGCACTTCCATTGCAGGAAGAGTGCAGCAAGGATGGATGAAAGCCTGGGGAAAAAGCTGGAAGTGTCAGGAAGCATCATGTCAGATAAAAGCAAACAGGGAAAAAGATCAAATGTTCACTGAAAAGGTTGAGATTCCAACCTGAGAATCAGGCCTCTGCCTGGTACAGGGTGGGTAAAACTGATTATTATTGAAGTGACCCTTTCTTATCTCTCTCTTATTTCTGGCCTTGCAGATTGCCCAGCTGCCCCTGACAGAGGGAATCAGTGCCATGTTCTTCCTGCCCACAA
The DNA here is from genome assembly GCA_013400855.1 of Buphagus erythrorhynchus. NCBI lineage: Eukaryota > Metazoa > Chordata > Aves > Passeriformes > Sturnidae > Buphagus > Buphagus erythrorhynchus. The sequence goes on along the minus strand of VZTT01078232.1, from coordinate 4,889 downwards.
AAGTGACCCAGAACATGACTCTGATTGAGGAAAGCCTCACTTCTGAGTTTGTCCACGATGTGGACAAGGAGCTGAAGACAGTCCATGCTGTGCTAAGCCTGCCCAAACTAAAGCTGAACCATGAAGAGGCACTTGGCAGCACACTAAAGGAGACAAGTATGTGCATCACACCCCCTTTGCAGGGCTCAAAGCAGTGGTCAAGTTGCTTCCTGCTCTCAGAATATGAAGCTGGTGGGTTGTTAGTTATGGCTGTGGAGATTTCACCAGCAACCAAATCACCTTCATCCAGGACTTCTCAGCTTTTTATCACATCCCTCCACCAAGCTCATACAGTGCTGCTGAGATTGTTCTCCCTGTTCCCCCAAAAAATTCTGCCCAAGCAGCTCCCTGCCCTCGTGGATCACACCTTAGTGCTGCTCCCCCTTCTGCAATCCATGCCTTCAGCTAATGGAACTTTCTCTCTTTTCTCCAGGGCTCCAATCACTTTTCACATCACCTGATTTCTCCAAGATTTCTGCCAAACCTCTGAGATTATCTCATGTGCAACACAAGGCAATGCTGGAGCTTAGTGAGGATGGGGAAAGATCCACACCAAACCCTGTGGCCAATGCTGCTCGTCTGACCTTCCCCATAGAATACCACGTGGACAGACCTTTCCTCCTTGTACTGAGGGATGATACCACTGGAACCCTCCTCTTCATTGGCAAGATCCTGGATCCCAGGGGTGTTTAGATCCCTTCACAATAATCTGCAATGGTAGGGCTCAAATGGAAAGGGTGATATTGGGAGGGATACTGGCTCCCTGCTCTGCTGCACAAAGACACACCTTGCAAATCTTATGCCTTCATGCTGCAATAAAAGAGCTTTTGCTATTAATCTCAGCAAGCCCAAGTATTCTCCCTTGAAAGGTTGTCTGCCTACACTCCCCATTTCCCCAGAGGAGGAATGCAGTTCTGTGTCCTGAAAGCAAACATTATCTGGTGTATGCTGCATTGTTCCCCATCCTGTTTTCCAACCTGACACCAGTTGTTGATTCTGAATCCCTCATCACTGACAGACCTGTGCTGGAGCCCTCCAAGTTCTGCAGTGCCCCCTTTTATAGACTGTAAGTTTGCACTTCCCAACCATTTCCACTTGACACTGGCAAGAAGGAAAGTGCCTCACAGTATTAAAAATAGAAGGCAACGTGCTCTGGATGACTGTATGTTCATAATGCTCAGGGCACCACACAGGGGAGAGTCACATCTCACACAAAAGCAACTCAAACATTTGCTTCCAACCCACACACAGAACTTATACAACAGCCTCTGTTCCCACCATACCACACACACACCTCTCACGTTAGAATTGGTCATTTTATTTACAACAGGCTCACCAAAGAGCATTTCAAGACTTCATTCAAGTTGCTGTTACACATGATTTTCCAGCTTGTACTACATGACTACCTTACCACATGACACTTAGCTTTGATGAAAGATCACTTTGCAGCTTCCTTTGACAGGGAAATTAAGTCCTCTGAAGGATGTTTCTGGGAAGCTGTGACAGGCAGGCCTTCATCTCTTGTAGTTCCTGGATCTGAGCACTCTGAGGACCAAAGTGCACTGACAAAATCCCCTCTGCTCTTTGAATTGTGCTCAGAGCTTCAGAAACTGCAAATCTGAAATAGGAAGATAATAAGAACACAGCATACAAAATACTTAATTCAGCTTCTTGACTTACACAACCTTTAAGCCCTCCCTAACAAAAACCTAAACCTGCTCTTGGCTACAGATCCCACCCTCCCCTGCCTTCCAGCAGCAGGAAAATTGTGTCTGCTTCAGCTGCAAAGGGAGGATGAGGGGGGGTGGAAATGTAAGGAGATGGACAAAACCTGAAAACATTATCTTTGAGTATATAGGAACCCACTACTTCATCACTACAGCTTCTGCTAAAATTAATTTGGTTAAAGTGAGTTGTTGTGAGGAGATTTTCAGAAGCAGTCAGGGGATTTCCTTGCCAATAAAGCAAGAGGATTTCATTCCCTCCTTTGAGAAGATGTCAGCAACATTATACAACTGAGGTATAAGTACCAAGGGTGATGAGTTGACAGAATAAAACAATTCGACAGGGAATAAATTGAGCCAGGGAGAAGAACAGGCACAAAGGAGAGGAACAAACTCCTAAGAGAGTACCTGTGCTAGACTGCCCTGTGTCCTGTGAGACACCCTCAAGGTGCCTTGATATTGTGTCAGACACACAGGAGTGGTGCAGGGCAGGGACAGAGGATGAAGCCAAACTCACCCATTGAAGAGGATTTGTGCCAGCTTGAAAAGTTCATGGCCTGTTTCTACACTTGATGGCCCATGGTGCATTTCCACAATCTCAATACTCTTCTTCAGGTGTCTGGCTGCTTCCTGCCACTTCCCTGATGGAAAAACAAAGCAAAACAAAATGATGAGAAATGAATAAATACTTCCTAAAGCTACTGCCACCCAAAGAATCTGACAGAATTAATGAAAATGTGGTGAACTCTGTCCACAGAACAAGGACAGGGAATCTAAACACGAGAGCACAGTATTGTTCACTGGCTGCTGGGAACACAGGTTTGGTCTTTCTGAGAGCCCTGCTGACAAAACTAGGGAAAAAAATGAGGGCCAGTCCAAGAAAAAGCTAATCATGCTAAATTCAAAGTTCAGGAAACATGGGATAGTGAGAGGGCAATGCCATACCAAGAGTAGCATAGACCTGTGCCAGATGATCCTCCATCTCTCCCATCAGCAAATGCTCTGGAGATAAGAAATTTCCAGCATCCATCTGACACTTCAGGAGCATTTTGATAGCCTGATCTATATAAAAAAAAAAAAAGGTTATAAAATTCACCCTGTGGCCAGTCTCCATGATCCATGAAATAAAATCAATTCAATCTTATCTTTGCATGTTACACAGCTGATTGGGGTTTGGTTAGGATTCAACACTGACTTCATCTGCACCTCTGCTTATTCCACCTCAACTCCCTCCAGGAAAACAAGGCCTGGGAATGCCCAACTCCAATGCTACCCTGATTTCTATTTATTTAATTACTTTACTATGGAACAATATGTGACTTAGATTAACACTCAGATCAGGGGGTATAAAAAATCTAAAGCTGAAGTCCCCAGGGACACCAGGCCACATGTCACAGCACCTCAATGGCATGAGCAACAGTGCCATCTCATGGTTCCTGTCCCGACCTGGGCTCCTCAGCTCCTGACCTCAGGGCACAAAGCTGAGCCTTACCAGCCTTCCCGACTCTCAGCAGGTCTAAAGCTTTCTTGATTTGTTGCTGAAGGTCCTGTAAACGGCCAGACAGATGATCTCTGCTGGCTGAGGTTGCACAAGCTTCATTTGAACAGCAAAGTGTGTCTTCTTCCCCCTGTGGAAATCACCCTTGTGATCACTGCTGTTCACATTCAGCTCAAAGCTTACTCTCCATCTGCATTAGCTCTGGGTTATAGAGATGCTAAATTGTTTCTCAGTTGTATTCGTTAAACAAAGTAATTTTTAAATAAATTGTTATCAGTTGTTTGATTTTATAAGAAACAGTGAGACACTGTCTTGACTCAACAGGGGCTTTTGGTGTCTGAGCAGGGATCAAAGTGAAGTCTTCACCTCTTGGCTTTCCCAGACCCAAACCTTACACACCCCAGTAAGCTGCACAATCATAACTATGGAGAATTACCTGCATTTGAGCCTGGCATTTGGGACAGCAGAATGAATTTCTGATGGACACCACACTCCTGACACCAGACTCTAACTCCTCGAGGCACGCCTGGCAGCGACACTTGAAGAAATACTGACTGAGAAGCTGCTGTCTCTCAGCAACCCTCATCCTACACCAGTGAGGCCCTGCAAAGGATGGCAAGGGTAGAGATCTCTCAACAGGTACAGCTCTTAATGTCAGAATAACTGGATTTTTGTTACAATTGAGACTAGGTATATTTTGGGGAGGACACAACTGGAGACTGAAAATCTAACAGCGGGCTTAAGAGATGAAATGTTGATCAAGGCTGCTAAACAAAGACTCTGGCAACATTAGATGAGAACTATACGAGAATTATGATATAAACAGCCATCAGCATGATGAGGAGAGGTGAATGATGTGTGTGCCTTGAGACAAACACAGAATTAGGGCTTACCATAGCAATGCAAAACCTCTTGGCCACTTGAGATTGGCCGTGATGCCCTGACAGTGGCAGCTGTCCCACTGAATGACACGCTGGTATTGGGGCAGCAGGAGTGGTTCAGGAGGCTGAGGACAGGGAAGAAGGCTGTTGCCAGCCTCACAGGCTTCTTATCTACAACAGCCCCATCTCCAGGCCCTGAAGACAAAGGAAAAGCAAGCAGGTTGAGATTGAATGCTCATAAACCCACACAATTTCTCCAACGAGCACCATGACCGATGGCAGGCAGCAGCAGAAAGATTCCTGCTATATTGCTGCAATAAATAATAGCTAAACACACTCTGCATGTGCACCAAGGAAGAGGCCAGCATGAGACAGGCCATTACATTTTAAACAAGTCATTTCCATCTGCAATGGGAGCTTTTTACAGCTGAGAATTCAATCTTTTCATGTCATACAAGGAAGATGGGCAAGGAGAGGACAGTCCTGGGCCCCTCAGGACAGGAAAGAGGAGCTACTGGAGAGAGCCCAGTGGAGGCCACAGAGATGATGGAGGGTCTGGAACATCTCTCTTTTGAGGAGAGACTGAGGGAGCTGGGCTTGGTTAGTCTGGAGAAGACTGAGAAGGGATCTCATCAATGCATACACAAATACAGGTGTCAGAGAATGGTGATGGACTCTTTTCTGTGGTGTCAGGATGAGGAGCAACGGCCACAAATGAAACAAAAAGCTCCACCTCAACATGAGGAA